>JAJEJH010000933.1:124225-179151 GCA_026122585.1 Anacardium occidentale | reverse complement strand
ATCTCAGAGTACCTCCCATGTGTCAATGAGACCAGAGCAGTTGAGAGAGATGATTGGGGATGTAGTCAGAGAGAGCCTCCAGCAAGCTGGAGTGGGTAATATTCGGGAGCCAGATAGAGTAACTCCTCCCCAGCATGAGAGTCATCGGATTCCGAGGAGACGACATTCCCAGTCTCAGTATCAGTCACATCATCAGTCACAGCCACAGTATCAATATCAGTATCAGTCTCAGCCTCAGTCAGTTAGAGAGAGGCATCAGTATCCAGCGGGTTATGCAGATTCCAGTTAGAGTATGACTATAGAGACAGCTGGTACTAGTTCTTCAGGCAGACTTCATCCGGTTTACCACTTGCCAGGGCCGTATCAGCCAGCAAGATTCATTGGATCTAGGGATCCAGCAGTGGCAGAAGAATGGGTGGAGTCAGTGGAGAGTGTCATGGGACTCTTCACTCTTTCAGAGAGAGAAAAAGTTAGATATACAGTGTTTCATCTCAGGGGTGATGCCAAGGTTTGGTAGGGTCTAGCCAAGGCTTCCATCAATGAGGAGTAGATTCAGACAGTTGTTTGATGCTGAGTACAGGAGTACAGAGGTATTGTATGCCAAGGCCTAGGAGTTTATTGATTTGGCTCAGGGGTCTAGTTCAGTTAAAGAGTATGCTACCAGGTTTAATGCACTAGCAAGATTCGTCCCGAGTTTGGCAGGGACAGAGATGGGCCGAGTTCAGAAATTCATCCATGGGTTGCACCATGCAATCTATAAGGATGTCATGACAGGAGCAAATCCTCCCCAGAGATTCAGTGATGCCTTGGGGAGAGCACTCAGATCAGAGGCCAGTTTGCAGAAAATGGGTGCTATGAGCAGAGCATCCGAGAGAGATCAGAGGACAGAGGATAGAGATAAGGGCAAGAGACCGATGTCAGCCAAGAGATCTGCCAGAGGTTTTCAGAGTCAGAGGCAGAGAGTTATGCCCTAGTCGCCACAGTGTACCAAGTGTGGCAGGCGCCATTCGGGAGAGTGTCTAGTCGGCCAGATTGTTTGTTATTGGTGCCATCAGCCAGGGCACATGATGTCAGCGTGTCCAGCTAGACTTGGAGCTGGTGGTGGGTTGAGCCGAGGTGGAGTCGGTCAGTTCAGAGGCCGAGGTGGTCCTCCCAGAGGCAGAGTCAGAGCAGAGAGAGGTGGTGTAGATGTTCCCAGAGTTGGTGATAGAGCACCTGAGGGAGGTGCCGGTCCTTTCGGAGTTGGCAGAGGCAGAGCCAGAGTTTATGCTATTCGCTAGGAGCAGGCAGAGGTCATTCCCCATGCGGTGACTGGTCAGTTACTTGATTTTGATACTCCCTTATTTGTACTTGTTGATTGTGGAGCCACACATAGCTTTGTAGCTTGGAGTGTAGTGGAGAGACTAGAGGTTGACCCTAGTGTGGCCAGTAGAAGTATACATGTAGAGATGCCAGATGAGGAATTTGTGTTGAGTGACAGAGTCCTCCTAGATCAGGAGGTAGAGATTATGAGTAGATTGATGATGATAGATTTGATTCTGCTGGAGTTAGCAGATTTTGATAAGATTTTGGGGATGGATTTCTTGGGTAGATATGGTGCAGAGAAAGATTGTGGAAGGAAGAAAGTGAGATTCCACATAGGCCCTGATCAGTTTGTGTTTGGTGAGACAGTCTGATAATCTCCAGTATTCAGGCGAGCAGATTGATGAGACAGGGTTGTGTTGGATACTTGGCCAACGTGGTATGTAGGAGTTCAGTGGGTTCGAGTATCGAGGAGGTGCCAGTGGTCAGAGAATTTCCAGATGTATTTCCAGATGAGTTACCAAGGTTACCTCTAGACAGAGAGTTGGAGTTTAGTGTTGAGCTTCTTCTAGGTACGGCTCCAATTTCTAAAGCTCTGTACCGGATGGCTCCAGCTGAGCTTCAGGAGTTAAAGAAGCAGCTTCAGAAGTTGACAGATAAGAGATTCATCAGGCCCAGTTGTTCACCTTGGGGAGCTCCGATTTTGTTTGTTAAGAAGAAAGATGGGTCGATGAGAATGTGTATCGACTACAGGGAGCTTAACAGAGTAACTGTGAAGAACAAGTATCCCCTGTCGAGGATAGATGACTTATTTGATCAGTTGAGAGGTGTAGCTGTATTTTCTAAGATTGACTTGAGATCAGGTTATTATCAAGTCAGAGTGGCAGATAGGGATGTTCCCAAGATAGCTTTCAAGACCAGATATGGGCATTATGAGTTCGTAGTTATGCGATTTGGGTTGACTAATACCCCAACGATCTTTATGGATATGATGAACCGGGTATTTCATGATTGCTTGGACTGGTTCGTGGTGGTTTTCATTGATGACATTCTGGTGTATTCCAGGAGTGTGGCAGAGCATGAGGAGCATCTCAGGTATGTGCTTCAGAGACTGAGAGAGAGACAACTGTATGCCAAGTTCTCCAAGTGTGAGTTCTGGCTTGACAGAGTAGCATTTCTGGGTCATGTGGTGACAGCAGACGGTATTTCAGTAGATCCCAGTAAAGTGGAGGCTATATTGAGTTGGCCAAGGCCGAAGACAGTGAAAGAGATTAGAAGCTTCCTTGGGTTGGCAGGTTATTACAGGAGATTCATTGAAGGATTCTCTAGCCTAGTGAGGCCTCTCACTACCTTTACTAGGAAAGAGGTTCCATTTGTTTGGTCAGATGATTGTGAGGCACCATTCCAGTAGCTTAAGCAGAGGTTGACCAGTGCTCCAGTTTTGGCACTACCTCAGGAGGGAGTAGAGTTTGATATCTACACAGATGCGTCCCATCAAGGGATTGGAGCAGTGTTGATGCAGAGTGGTAGGGTTATTGCCTATGCCTCCAGACAGTTGAAAGATCATGAGATGAGATATCCCACTCATGATTTGGAGTTAGCTACAGTTGTGTTTGCTTTGAAGATTTGGAGACATTATCTTTATGGGGTCAAGTGCAGCATTTATTCAGATCATAAGAGTCTGAAGTATTTCTTCACCCAGAGAGAGTTGAATATGAGGCAGAGGAGATGGTTAGAGTTGGTGAAGGATTACGATGTTGACATCAGATATCATCCAGGGAGAGCCAATGTAGTGGCAGATGCATTGAGCAGGCGAGTAGCCTTATCCAGTCTTTCAGTTCAGAGAGAGTTGCAGTATGAGATTGCTAGAGAGCAGATTGAGATTGTGACTGCTGGATTCTCCATACTTCAGATCAGGTCTTCTCTGTATGATGAGATCAGAGACAGTCAGATGTTAGACGAGTGGACTCAGAGTATGATTCAGAGGGTGACAGAAAGATCAGTGCCCGACTTTGAGTTCAGAGATGGGATCTTGAGATTCAGAGGCAGAGTATGTGTGCCACAGAGTTCAGAGTTGAGACAAACGAGTTTGTCAGAGGCACACAGTACGGTGTATACAACACATCCAGGCAGTACTAAGATGTATCAGGATCTCAAGAAGAGTTTTTGGTGGTCAGGCATGAAGAAAGACATCGCAGACTTTGTTTCCAAATGTCTGGTATGTCAGCAGGTTAAGGCAGAGCATCAGAGACCATCAGGTTTACTTCATCCCTTGAGTATTCCTGAGTGGAAATGGGAAGATATTTCCATGGATTTCATTTCCGGTCTTCCCAGAGTTCAGAGAGGATTTGATGGCATATGGGTGATTGTGGACAGATTGAGCAAGTCAGCTCATTTCTTACTAATCAGATAGGGCATGTCTACAGATCAGTTGGGCAGACTGTATATCAGAGAGGTAGTCAGACTTCATGGTGTTCCCAGGACGATTGCTTCAGACAGAGACTCTAGATTTTTGTCAGCTTTCTGGAGATCATTGCAGAGAGCCTTGGGGACCAGATTACAGTTCAGTTCAGCATATCATCCTCAGACAGATGGGCAGACTGAGAGAGTTAACAAGATTCTGGAGGATATGCTCAGAGCTTGTTGTATGGACTTCCAGACCGATTGGGCAGAGTTGATTCCCCTCATGGAGTTTGCTTATAATAACAGTTATCAGGCGACTATTCAGATGGCTCCATTTGAGGCATTGTATGGTTGAAAATGTAGATCTCCTCTTCATTGGGATGAGATTGGAGAGAGAGATTCTCTGGAGACAGTTGTGGGTCCAGAGATAGTTCAGGGGATGATTGAGTAGATCAGGATTATCAGACAGAGAATGAAACAGGCCCAGGATCGACAGAAGAGCTATGCAGACTTGAGACGCAGAGAGATTGAGTTTTCAGTAGGTGACAAAGTGTTTCTGAGAGTTGCTCCGTATAAGCATGTTCTCAGATTTGGCAGAAAGGGGAAGTTGGCCCCTAGATTTATTGGTCCCTATGAGATACTTGAGAGAGTGGGGATAGTTGCGTACAGATTGGCTTTACCAGCTAGCATGGACAGGATTCACAATGTTTTCCATGTGTCTCAGTTGAGGAAGTATGTGGGGGATCCTTCTCACGTGCTTCAGTTTTCAGAGATTGAGTTAGCAGAGGATTTGAGTTATCAAGAGCTACCAGTGCAGATTCTAGACTATAAAGTCAAGGTTCTCAAGAACGAGCAGATTCCCCTTGTGAAGGTCTTATGGCACAGTTAGAGAGTAGAGGAAGCCACTTGGGAGGTAGAGTTTGAGATCAGGGATAGGTTCCCAAAGTTATTCAGGTAAATTTCGAGGTCGAAATTTTTATAAGGGGGAGGAAATGTAGAATCCTAGATTCTGAAAGCCTTTTCGGTTAGAGTTTCGGGGTTAGAAATGAGATTCAGTGAGAGATTGGGAGTCTAGCGGAGTTCAGGGGTGAGTTGGTAAGTTTTCAGAGCTGTGTAGCCTTCGTACGAATCCTTTCGGAAGGATCCGATCGTACGAATGCACGGGAAATGAATTAAGTTCATTTTCCCTTGTGCACGCCCGTGCATCATTGATGCACGACCGTGCATGGCATAGTATATAAGTGAGCCGAGAGTTATATTATTCTTTTTCTCACCCGCTTTCATTTTCAGCCAAATTCTCTCTTCATTTTCAGTTCCTCCCGTTCCTAGAGAGGAAATTCAGCAGCAAATAGCTCCCAATTCGGCAAGAGAGCAAAGAGATTAGTTGCTTGAGATAGTTTTCAGAAGCATGGCAAGAGGTAAGTGTTCTCTTACCTTTTCCTTGCGTTTCCCAGCTTGCTTTGTGAGTTTTGATGCCATGGATGTGTTAATTGCATGTGGATGAATGTTTGGAATGCTTATATGGCCTTGCATGTTGATTGTTGATGATAAATTTCCATCCTTGAAGCATGCATGTGTGATGTATGTGTTTTAGTGAGAGAATCAAGAAGTTTCCATGGTAGATTTCATGATGCTTGATGCATGTTGTGTTTGAGGCTTGAATTGTGTTACCTGGGATGCTGGGAATGCATGTTTAAAGTGATTTGGTAAATGGATGAAAAATGGTTGGCATTTTATGCATTTTCCGGCGGTGCTTTTGTTGAAGAACTAGACGCACGGTCGTGCGCCCGAATGGCACGGTCGTGAGTCTTTATTTTTTCCAGATGCACGCCCGTGTGTATGCTGTATGCACGGCCAGAAAATGCATATGCACGTCCGTGTGTCCGCATACGCACGCCCGTGCATGCGCTTTCAGTGAGAAATTTTCCAGGAATTCCAGTAGCTTGCACGGTCAGGCGTACGACCCCGTACGTCCAGGCTCATGCCCGTGCACCTGCAGAATTTCAGAAAAAGAATGTTAATTGATTAATTAAGCATACGAATTCAGGATAAAAGCTAATGGGCTTCAGATAAGCATCAGATGAGTATGAATTCAGTTAATAAGCTACATATGCATATCATGGCATTACATGTAGCTTCAGAGAGGATCAGGGGATCCGAATTCAGCAGTATTCAGTATTCAGAGCCCGATGTACGGGTGAGAGCATTAGGTGGAACACGAGGGGGCATCCGTGGGATTCAGCCTTGTGACACCAGTCAGGACGCTCAGCAGTATTTCAGATTCAGTTTCTGACACCAGTCAGAATATTCAGCAGCATTCAGATATTACCATCTGACGCCAGTCAGATTGGGCAGTAGTATTCAGATTTAGGTTTCTCGCCAGTAGCTAGACTGTTCAGCCCACATGGCTAGGATGCCGAATCCCTGTGTTCACCAGTCTGATCAGCACAGCAGGTACCTTCAGGTACATTCAGATAGAGGTATTCAGATGCATGCATCCATGAGATATTTCAATAGCATGATATGACATACACATCATGACATGAATAAATATGATATCAGTAAAGGAATGCGAATCAGATATTCAGTTAACAGTTTCAGATACCAGCAAGCGCATAGATGTATGATTAGGGCTGAGGCCCAGGTATGTTTGATTATTGTGATTGTTGTGCTTGCTTGGGTTTTGAGGGAAGTAAGGAGCGCTTACTGGGTGATCTTTATCACTCATCCCCCTCCTTCTTCCATCCTTTTCAGGTGGTTCGTGCTGTTTCTGATGAGCGATTGGATCGAGGCTAACGGAGAGGGCACGCACACACACCTCGATCGCAGTTGTATGTATATCAGTTTTGGACCCGTGGGGTCATATTGTACATATTTTATGTATCCGGATGTATAGAAACAGTATATGTATGTATATGGGAGGCCATTGGGCCCATTATACAGAACAGATATGTATATTTTACAGTTGATGTATGTATTTCAGCTTCTGCATGTGTAATTCTAAATGTATAGCAGATTTCAGGAAGATCAGTTTTATTTTCGTAGGATTCCCGTCGCGGGTACCTAAATTTTTAGAGTATTAATAAAACGGCATTCCAGAATTCAACAGGAGGGGTACTCGTGGCGACGGGTCCTACATGCTTGTTGATTGTGGAGCTACACACAGCTTTGTAGCCTGGAGTGTAGTAGAGTGGTTGGGGGTTGACCCTAGTGTGGCCAGTAGGAGTATCCATGTAGAGATGCCAGATGGGAGATTTGTGTTGAGTGACAGAGTCCTCCTAGATCAGAAGGTAGAGATTATGGGTAGATCCATGATGATAGATTTGATTCTGTTGGAGTTAGCGGATTTTGATATGATTTTAGGGATGAATTTCTTGGGGAGATATAGTGCAGGGATAGATTATGGAAGGAAGAAAGTGAGATTCCATATAGGCCCTGATAAGTTTGTGTTTGGTGAGGGCAGAGTCGACAGTCTGATGATCTCCAATATTCAGGCGAGTAGATTGATGAGACAGGGTTGTGTTGGAGATTTGGCCAATATGGTATGCAGCAGTTCAGTGGGTCCAAGTATTGAGGAGGTGCCAGTAGTTAGAGATTTTCCAGATATCTTTCCAGATGAGTTGTCAGGGTTACCTCCGGACAGAGAGTTAGAGTTTAGTGTAGAGCTTCTTCCAGGTATGGCTCTAATCTCTAAGGCTCCGTACCGGATGGCTCCAGCTGAGCTTCAGGAGTTAAAGAAATAGCTTCAGGAGTTGACAGATAAGAGATTTATCAGGCCTAGTTGTTCACCTTGGGGAGCTCCGATTCTGTTTGTTAAGAAGAAAGATGGGTCGATGAGGATGTGTATCGACTACAGGGATCTGAATAGAGTGACAGTGAAGAACAAGTATCTCCTGCCGAGGATCAATGACTTGTTTGATCAGTTGAGAGGTGCAGCTATGTTTTCGAAGATTGACTTGAGATCGGGTTATTATCAAGTTAGAGTGGCAGATAGAGATATTCCCAAGACAACCTTCAGAACCAGATATAGGCATTATGAGTTCGTGGTTATGCCATTTAGGTTGACTAATGCCCCAGCGATCTTTATGGATCTGATGAATCGGGTGTTTCATGATTGCTTGGACCGGTTCGTGGTGGTCTTCATTGGTGACATTCTGGTGTATTCTAGGAGTATGGCAGAGCATGAGGAGCATCTCAGATATGAGCTTCAGAGATTGAGAGACAGACAGTTGTATGCCAAGTTCTCCAAGTATGAGTTTTGGCTTGATAGAGTAGCATTTCTGGGTCATGTGGTGACAATAGATGGCATTTCAGTGGATCCCAGTAAAGTGGAGGCTATTTTGAGTTGGCCAAGGCCGAAGACAGTGAAAGAGATCAGAAGTTTCCTTGGTTTGGCAGGCTACTACAGGAGGTTTATTGAGGGTTCTCTAACCTAGTGAGGCCTTTCACTGCCTTGACTAGGAAAGAGGTTCCATTTGTATGGTCACATGAGTCGAGGCACGTTTTCAGGAGCTCAAGCAGAGATTGACCAGTGCTCCAGTTTTGGCGCTACCTCATGAGGGGGTAGAGTTTGACATTTATACAGATGCATCCCATCAGGGGATCGAGGCAGTATTGATGCAGAGTGGTAGGGTCATTGCCTATGCCTCCAGACAGTTGAGAGATCATGAGATGAGATACCCTACCCATGATTTGGAGTTAGTTGTAGTTGTTTTTACCTTGAAGTTTTGGAGACATTATCTATATGGGGTCAAGTGCAGTATCTATTCAGACCATAAGAGTCTGAAATATTTCTTCACCCAGAGAGAGCTTAATATGAGACAGAGGAGATGGTTAGAACTAGTGAAAGATTATGACTGTGACATCAGATATCATCCAGAGAGAGCCAATGTAGTGGCTGATGCAATAAGTAGGCGAGTAGCCTTATCCAGTCTTTCAGTTCAGAGAGAGTTGCAGTATGAGATTGCTAGAGAGCAGATTGAGATAGTCACTGCAGGATTCTCTAGACTTCAGATCAGATCCTCACTGTATAATGAGATCAGAGACAGTCAGATGTCAGATGTCAGATGAGTGGACTCAGGGTATGATTCAGAGGATGCCAGAGAGATCAGTGCCAGATTTTGAGTTTAGAGATGGGATCTTGAGATTCAGAGACAGAGTATATGTGCCACAGAGTTCAAAGTTGAGGCAAAAAATTTTGTCAGAGGTACACAGTACGGTGTATTCAATGCACCCAGGCAGTACTAAGATGTATCAGGATCTCAAGAAGAGTTTTTGGTGGTCAGGCGTGAAGAAAGACATCACAGATTTCGTTTCCAGATGTCTGATATGTCAGCAGGTAAAGGCAGAGCACCAGAGACCCTCAGGTTTACTTCATCCTTTGAGTATTCCTGAGTGAAAGTGGGAAGATATTTCCATGGACTTCATTTCTGGCCTTCCCAAGGTTCAGAGAGGATTTGATGGTATATGGGTGATAGTGGACAGATTGAGCAAGTCAGCTCATTTCCTGCCAATCAGACAGGGTATGTCTACAGATTAGTTGGGGAGATTGTATATCACAGAGGTGGTCAGACTTCATGGTGTTCCCAGGACTATAGTGTTAGATAGAGATTCCAGATTTCTTTCAGCTTTCTGAAGATCATTGCAGAGAGCCTTGGGGACCCGATTACAGTTCAGTTCAGCATATCATCCTCAGACAGATGGGCAGACTGAGAGAGTTAACAAGATTCTAGAGGATATGCTTAGAGCTTATTGTATAGACTTCCAGACCGATTGGGCAGAGTTACTTCCTCTCACGGAGTTTACGTATAATAACAGCTATCAGGTGACTATTCAGATGGCTCCATTCAAGACATTATATGGTCGAAAGTACAGATCTCCTCTTCATTGGGATGAGGTTGGAGAGAGAGATTCTCTGGAGATAGTTGTGGGTCCAGAGACAGTTCAGGGGATGATTGAGCAGATCAGGATCATCAGACAGAGAATGAGACAGGCCCAGGATCGATAGAAGAGCTATGCAGATTTGAGACGCAGAGAGATTGAGTTCCCAGTAGGCGACAGAGTGTTTCTAAAAGTTGCTCCGTACAGGCACATTCTCAAATTTGACAGAAAGGGGAAGTTGGCCCCTAGATTTATTGGTCCCTATGAGATACTTGAGAGAGTGGGAACAGTTGCCTATAGATTGGCGTTGCCAGCCAGCATGGACAGGATTCACAATGTCTTCCATGTGTCTCAGTTGAGAAAGTATGTAGGAGATCCTTCTCATGTGCTTCAGTTTTCAGAGATTGAGTTGGCAGATGATTTGAGTTACCAAGAGCTGCCAGTGTAGATTCTAGACTAAAAGGTCAAGGTTCTCAGGAACAAGTAGATTCCCCTTGTGATGGTCTTATAGCGCAATCAGAGAGTGGAGGAAGTCACTTGGGAGGTAGAGTCTGAGATCAGGGATAGATTCCCAGAGTTATTCAGGTAAATTTCAGGGTCGAAATTTTTATAAGGGGGGTGGAAATGTAGCATCCCAGGTTAGAAAAGCCCTTAGGGGAAGAGTTCTGGGGTTAGAAATGCAATCCAGACATAGATTGGGAGTCTAGTAAAGTTCAGGGGTGAGTTAGTAAGTTTTCGGAGCCTGTATGGCTTTCGTATAGGTCCTTTCGGAAGGATTCGACCATGCGAATGCGCGGGAAATGGATTAAGTCTATTTTCCCTTGTGCACGCCCGTGCACCTTTGATGCACGCCAGTGCATGTGCTCCTATATAAGTGAGCCGAGTGCATTGAGTTCATTTTTCTCACCCACTTTCATTTTAGCCAAAGTTTCCCTCTTCATTTCAGCTCCTCCCAACCTTAGAGAGGAAATCCAGCCAGTGGTTGCTCCCAATCCGGTGAGAGAGATAAGAGAATAGTTCGAAAGAGTAGCTTTCAGAGGCAATGGTGAGAGGTAAGTGTTCGCTTACTTCTCCTCGTATTTTCCCAGCTTTTCCTTGATGAATTGTGATGTTTGGCATGTTGATGAGTTCATGCTTGCTTATATGACGATATTTGTGACTTGAGATGATGAATTTGCCATCCTTGATTCATGCATGCATGTTTGAGAAAGTTTTAGTGAGAGAAAGTGGTTGCTTCCATGGTGAAATGTTTGATAGTTGATGCATGTGGAAATTGAACTCGTTTATATGCCTAGTGAAGTGCTGGGAATATGTATTGAAAGCTGATTTGAAATTGATTGAGAATTGGTTGAGGAATTGTACATTTTCTAGGCGGTGTTCTTGTTGAAGAACAAGACACACGACCGTGTGCCTGCATGGCACGACCGTGTGCCTTTGTTTTCCAGAACACACGCCCGTGTGCACGCTGTGTGCACAGGTAAGAATAACCGACACACACCCGTGTGCCTGTTGTTTCAGAGAAAGTACCCAGATTCCAATAGCTTACACGGTTGGACGCACGACCGATGCACGGTCTCGTGCATCTAGGCACACGCTCGTGTGCCTTAGCCATGCACGCCCATGTGTAAGGCATGCACGCCCGTGTGCTTTGCCCCACACGCCTGTGCATCAGCAGATTTTCAGAAAAAGAGCATAAATTGGTTTGTAAAGCATGCGGATTCAGATTAATGGCATAAATGCTTCAGATAAGCATTAGATAAGCAGTAATTCAGGTAATAAAGCTGCATATGCATACCATAGCATGACATGTAGCTTCAGAAAGGATCAAAGGATCTGAATTCAGTAGTATTCAGTATTCAGTATTCAGTATTTAGAACCTGATGTACGGGTAAGAGTATAGGGTGAACTCGAGGGGGCATCTGTGGGATTCAACTTTCTGACACCAGTCAGAATGTTCAGCAGCATTTCAGTTTCAACCTTCTGACACCAGTCAGATCGTCTAGCAGTTATTATTCAGCTTTCTAGCCAGTAGCTAGACTGTTTAGCCCACATGGCCAAAATGTCGAATCCCTGTGTTCACCAAGTCTGATCAGCACAGCAGGTACCTACGGGTACATTCAAATATTCAGTTATTCAGATGCACGCATCCATCAGTATTTTCAGTAGCATGGCATGACATACACATCATGACATGAATAATAATGAGAATCAGATTAATTAGATATTCAGATAATCAGGTTCAGATTCCAGCAAGCGCATAGATGTATGAATAGGGCTGAGGCCAGGTATCATTATGATTGTTTGTGCTTGCTTGGGTTTTGAGGGAAGTAAGGAGCGCTTACTGGGTGATCTTTATCACTCATCCCCCTCTTTCTTCCATCCTTTTCAGGTGTTCGTGCTGTGTACGAGGAGCAAGTGGATCGAGGCTTGCTGGAGAGGGCCCACACCACGATCTCAGTATGTATATATATCAGTTTTGGACCTAAGTGGTCATGTTGTAAATGTTTTATGTAATCAGATGTACAGAAACAACGTGTATGTATGAAAAAGGGCATTATAGGCCCATTGTACAGAAAGACAATGTATATTTCTGTTTATGTATTTCAGTTCAGCTTCCGCAGGTGTATTCAGAATGTATAGCAGAAACAGTTTTATTTTATTTTCATAGGATTCCTGTCTCGGGCACCCGAGTTTTCAGATTGTTAATAAAAGCTCCCCGTATTATTCAGCAGCAGGGGTACTCGGGGTGGCAGGTCCTACATTTGTGGTAAAATTGGAGTGGACTCATAAATAGTTTATTGGACTTTTAATGGAAGGGCCTAATAAAGCTATTATAAATATAGGGCTAGTTCCCTTATTTCAGTACATTCTTGGTAATATTTTTCTATTAAAATTCTATTGCTCTCTGGGTACTTAGAAACAATAAGACATAGCACTAAAGATTGACAATCAATATTCTATCAAGTAATTTCAAATCAGTAGCAATCATGGCTCAAACAAGTATATCTAAATTCCCTTAAAGCTTTTTACAGTATTTTATGATTGGGTGTGAAAACTTAATTTCTATTAGTTGATAAGAAATTTTGTTCTTGGATGAATTTATTCTTACATTTAGTATTAGAGCATTCACATACCATCATAGAATCTATATTTTGAATTGACAAATTGATTGATTATATGAGTAATTGATATTGTTTAATTTATTCTAGGCTTGAAAATTTATTTCTTATGTTTGTGGCTATGAAAATCGGTTGAATATGTTAATTATTCATGTTGTTCTTGCTACTGTTCATGCCTAGAAATTGATGAGTTAAATTGAGAAACATTTGTTGAAATTTGTTTTACGTGCGTCTAGAAAGATACATTGGGTTGTGAAAATTTATATTTGTTAATTAAAAAGGTGTGCTGGAACTATGACTATTGGAATAGAAATAGTCAAGCCCAAAAATACAAATATTACTAGGCCCTTGAATTAAGTGCATGATTTTGCAAACAAGAATCAACCAATAAGAAAATAATTTTGTCCCATATATCAATTATTCGACCTAAATTATCCAAACCAAATTATTCGATCCAAATCATCTGACCCAATTAATAGTCAAATCTGACGTGGTAGTTTGATCAGTTAATCGTCTATGTTTGACCAGTCTATAGTCAATGCTATTAGGTCAAATAATTAAGTTTAATTGGTCAACAATCAATGTTTAACCATTCAAAGGGTATTGGTCAACATTAACCAAAGAAGAAAATCTTCCCGCACGTCCTGGCACATGTAAGCGCATCTTGGCATGTGCAATACCTTTCTCGGCACATGACATTGGGTGCATCATTTCGCCAGCACGTGTAGGCGTGTTACTGACCTTTCTTGATGTGTAGAGGTGTGTGAAATCTCTTTTCTGATGCATGTGAAGGTCCTGGTGGAGTGTGAGGTCAATATAAATGATTTATGTGATCCTTGGGTGTGTTTATGGCCTTCCTAACTTTGTTTCAGATTTACGTATTATAAATTCATATTTTTTAAGGCTATATTCTGGTTTGAATGATTGTTTACTGAATTTGGATGTAACTTTTAGCAAATGAAAATTGTCAAAGGTTTTATATCTTATGAAATCTTAGTTTGGACAAAGTTAAGTTGTCAGAATGTTTCATTGCCAAAGCGGTGCATTCATTGATGATAGCATAAGGTTAATTAAGGAATACATCAATTATGAGTAGAATCAATACACCTAAAGATGGTCGTTTTTATTCAGTTACATGTATTATCTCATTTTATGAGGAATGAACAGTGATTTGGAATGTATATATCTGCCCAAAACGGATATTTCCTTCTAAATCATTTGGTCATATTAGTCCTTATATGGTTACTTGTGTTGATAGGATTTTAATAGCATGTCATTTTCTATACCCAAAGGGGAGACAATAGTAATGCACCTATGTTGAACCCCTAGGTGTTTTGATGATAACAAAAAATGATGTTAAAATGAATAATATGTCCTGGCATGGATGAAAACATGACCAAAATAGGACAAAGTTATTTTCATGTTATGCAGGCATAATGCACGGTCGTACATATATTACGTACACCTGTACCTAGAGAAAATCAATCTTGTACATGCTTTCTCACGCCCCCGTAACGCTATCCGTGCTCGGTTCTGTAAAATTGGCATTGGTCATTCACGCCCGTACACGTAACATGTACGCTCGTGCTAGACCAATTCCTTGCCAGTCACGAGCATGAACGTCTCGTGAGTGCGTCGTACATAAGTCAAAGGAGTTAAGCAATATGTACGCCCGTAATTGATTGATGCACACCCGTGAATATGCAAAGGGGAGTCACGCCTTTGAGTTACGACCAGGTCAACCTGTGCAAGGTCAAAGGATCAAGAGGCTAAATAGTGTACGCCCGTGAATAATGGATGTACGCCCGTACATAGGCAAAATATGAAGCCTACATGATCTCGTATAGGATGTCGTGCATGACTCCATACTCGGTTCTGGAAAATGAAGGGACACGAATTCATGCCCATACATGATGGTGTCACGCCCGTACATGAGCTGGCGCCAAGAAAAATTTAGCCGTTGGGAGAACTGCTCGAGGTATTAATTGACGAGGTCACGGCCGTGAAGGTGTGTGTACGCCCGTACATAAGAGCAAATTTTCAACTTTAGCTGCTCCAACGGATCTATTTCTTCTCCAATGGATTCCTACCTTTTCCAGCAAGCTTTGAGCTATAAATTGAAGGCTCTTTGAAGTGAAAAGGGTTGGAGAACAAGTGCACTCAACTTAACTTCAATTTTCTCTCAATCTCACTTCATCTTTCATTCCTCTCATTGCTAAATCTTGAGGAAATTTATTTGTGCAAATTGTTTATCAGCCTTAGAGAGGCAATATTGTTCTTATATCTTGCTTACAATAATTTTTGAGTGCAATCCCGTATAACTATTGTTAAGGGCGAAATTCCCTTGAATCAAAACTATATTGTGGGCGAAATCCCAGATCAATTATTGTAAGCGGTTGGGTGCAATCCCGATTCAACTAGTGGAAACTTCAAGAGGTTTTGCTTGAAGAAGTGGACGTAGGAGGCTTGTGTTCAAAGCTTCGAACCACTATAAAATTGGCTGAGCATTTCTTTCCCTTACTCTATTTAAATTTGTGTTTATATTATTTATTTGCTTGGTTGAGTTCAATTTGAATTATATGCATATTTGAGTTGGTAGAATAGGAAAACATTTTCAAACTTGATAAATTTTTAAATAACTTATTCACCCCACCCTCTAGGTTATTTGCCATATTGCTTTTGGGGTTTTACAATTGGTATCAGAGCTTGGGCTCTTGTTTTTGAAAATCTAACGATTTTTAGAGTTTAAGATTCATTTTCGAAATTTATATGGCAAACGTTTTTCAAAAGCCGTCATTCAAGGAAGGGGGTAGTTCAACTAGACCACCTTTGTTTTGTGGTATAAATTATAGTCAATGGAGAATTCGTATGAAATTTTTTGTCCAATCCATTGATTATAAACTTTGGAAAATTATTGACAAGGGTGATTTTGTTCCCATAAATCCAAATACGAATTTGCCTAAGAATGAAAGCGAATTTAATGAAAACGATGAAAAATTAATAAGCTTAAATTCAAGGGCATTGAATATGTTGTTTTGTGCTTTAGACACTACTGAATTTAATCGTGTTTCTTCTTGTGAAACAGCCCACGAAACTTGGACAATCCTTCAAACCACTCATGAAGGAACTAATCAAGTAAAGGAGTCCAAGATCGAACTAAGCTTCCGTGAATATAAGCTTTTTGAGATAAAGAAAGATGAAAATATTACGGAGATGTATAAGAGATTTTCAAACCTTGTAAACGAGCTAAGAGGTCTTGGAAAGAAATTTGAAACAATAGAGCTCGTGAAGAAGATTCTTCGATCATTACCGGAGTCATGGAGTATGAAAGTCACGACAATTGAAGAATCAAAAGATTTAGGGAAAATGGGCATGGATGAACTCATTGGAAGTCTTTTGACTTATGAGATGAAATGAAAGCCTAAAGAAGAGGAGAAAGTCCAGGCAAAGAAAAACATTGCCTTGAAAATTGAGGAAAGTTCAGATGAATAGTCTTCAATGGATGAGGAAGACATGAGTACACTTGTTAAAAAATTCAGCAAGTTTTTCTCAAACTCTAAAGGAACAAGGGAGAAGAAGAGCAAATGAGTTATATGTTATGAATGTAAAGAGCTTGGACATATTCGCCAAGAATGTCCTCTCTTGAGAAAAAGAAAGAAAGAAAAGAAATCCAAGAGGAAAGCTCTAGCCGCCACTTGGAGTGAAAGAGATAACTCAAATGATAAGAGCGAAGAGGACAACGAAAGAGAAAATTTGTGCTACATGGTGAAAAGCGATTCAGATGATGAGGTAAATAATTCCAACTCTATCTCATATGATGAATTGCAACATGCCTTTGATGATTTAGTAATTGAATTCAAAAATCTTAGTTCTAGAAATAAAATTTTGAAGAAAAATAATTCTTGTATAAAACTAGAACTAGATACAATGATATATAAATATGAAGAATCAAAAAGGGAGCTAGATTTAATTCTTCATGAAAAAGATAAAGAGTTAGAATCTCTAACGAAAGAAAATGAAAATTTGTTAAGTAAGGTGTCTAGCTCAAATGAAATTCTTGAGAGGTATAAATTAGACATTAAAAGACTTGATGAATTGCTTGCTTCTCAAAGGAACACCTTAACCAAACAAGGCCTAGGTTACAATACATGTAATCCATCTTCAAGTAATTATAGGTCATTAAAAGACCAAAATGCATTACATTTGAAATGTACATTTTGTAAATTTGTTGGGCATGTGTTTAAGAAGTGTCCAATTAGGAGTGGAAAACCTTTTAGGATTAAGAAGGTTTGGATTCCTAAAGGGACATTTCAATATAACCAAGATGGACCTAAAACAACTTGGGTACCAAAGAAAAGTTGAGTTCTTTTGTGCAGGTGTGCCTTGAAGTCAAGGGAAGGAAATGAAAATATAAATTGACTTTGCAAGGCTTGTGACAAAAGTGTGGTGCTTAGTAAATCCAGGTAAGTTTTTCTTGTTTAAATTATGTGAAAAATAATTATGTTTGAATTGGTATGACTATATGTCTGAATGTTTGCATGTGTTGTATGGTTAATTGATATATGAACATTGTATATTGTATCCAACTTAAATTCAAGTCTAATCAATTCGAAGTTGTTTCAAAATTGGTTGACATATGATTTAAAATGATGCTTTGCCTCAAAAAGGGTCAAAATATTCAAGATTTGTATCTTAGAGTGTTTTGATTTAAGTTTTAAAAGTCTTTGCATGCATTTTGAAATTTTGGTGCCGTGTACGACCGTGCTTCACACAGTCACAGGGGTACATTGCTTTGAATTCTTCTTGAAGCCACGTGTCTGTTTATGTTATCGCAGTCATGACCATACATTATACATGTACGACCGTGCATGTTTTTTCAAGGACTTAAAATTGGGATTTTACGCCCGTACATTTTTCCTTCACAATCGTGACGCATAGCACGAATTTTAAAAACTCACGGTCGTACACGTCTATGTACGCCCATACACGCGACAGTATAAATTAAAAACGCACAGATTTTCATTTTCAAACTGAATCCCTAATCTCTCTTTCAAATCCTCTCAATCTTATAACCCATTTTCGACCAAAACCCTACCAAATCATCAAGTTTTGCCTCCAAATCGTTTGCATTCTTCCTAAAAATCATTCATAAAACCCTAACTTTAAAAAATCCTTCTCTTTATCAACATTTCATCAAATCCGTGGGAAGCAATCATGCCTAGGATTAAGATGACGGCTGCGAAATCAAAAGCTCACATATATGGGATTAAAGTGCATGATAGCCATCAGCGGAAGGCTCTGGATGCGATTATAAATAGAGGTATTTACATTGGTCGTTCTTTACATTTGCGCATTCTTGTTGATATTGGGTTAAGTGAGGAAGTAAGCAGATTAGATCCAATGCTAAGTGGTTCAAGTTATTCACAATGCAGTATGAAGTTTATGAGAATTTAGTGAAGGAATTTTATAGTTCTCTGAAAATTGATAAAGATGCAAGGGGAAATATAAAAGATTTTGTGATGAGGTTTAGATTACAAAGCACAGAATTTATTGTTTCTCCTGAAAATCTAGTTGAATGGTTAAAATGTTATTGTGAGGGATTAGTTGATGTTCCTTTAGGTTATAATTTGAGTGAAGCATGACGCAATTTGGAAGGAATATGAACATTTAATACTCACACTTCGAAAAGTAGTATGTTTGAAAGCCCCCTTACGTGTTATACATAGAATGATTACGTATACATTGAATGCAAGACAAAATACAAATAGGCATGTAGGTGTGAAGGATATGATCTTGCTTGAGGCTACCGAAAATAGATATCAAATTGATACTACTAGATGGCTGATTCGAAAAATAAGTGAAATTCAGGAGGGCAGGGGTAAAATAGACTTCTATCAGTTAATTACTTTTATAGCCATCAAATTAGGATTAGAACTCGAAGCTGATGAACCGGAATATGTGTATAAATTTTCAAAAAACTGCTGGTTGAATGCTGAAACTCTTTTCAGAATGGGTGTAATTAAAAAGGATGGAAGATCGGGTTGGAGATTGACTGATACCGTAGTTGAAAATGACCCATCAATGGCCCTATCTGAAGGTCCCTCTTATAGGCCTGAATTGAGTATAAGAAGAAGCAAGAGAGGAAGAGTTGAAACAGGGCACGAAGAACAGTCTCCTTCTGAAATACAGCAAGTTTTAGCCCACTTGCAATCTATTCAAGGACAAATCCTTAACCTGGAGAGTCATGTGAACAATCGCTTTGATAGATTGGAGTTTCGGGTGGATGAGTTGGCTTCGAGGATTCCCGACATGAGTATGGGAGATAGCGCACCAAGTGAAGCTCCCACGGATGCCCCATAGCATGATCTTTTATGTTTTTCCTTTCATACATATTGTGTCCAAATTTTCATTAATCTGAAATTCTTTTATTTGAGGCACAGTTTGTTTTTCTCATCTTTCTCATTTAGTTTGATCAATCTTTATGTTTATGATTGTGTTTATGATCTTTGTGCTTATGATTGTTTGATGAAGTGGTTGAATGGAAGATTGGTATTGTTAATTGGAAGTGTTAATATTTGTGTTGTGATTGCTTGTCTTGCGAAATATCAAAAAACAAGGGAGGTTATGCCAAATTTTTTTTTTTTTTATGACAAAAAAGGGGAGAAAGGGGATAAAATGTGATTATGATAATTGAAATTAAAAAGGGGAACTAAAAGTACAAAAGAAAAGGGGAGTTTAAGCCAATTTGAAAGAGGGAGTAAGAGTGAAATCACTTTGAATTATAACTCATTTTAAATTTGAATTGTGACATATTTTAACACATTTTTTTGTCATCAATCAAAAAGGGGGAGATTGTTGAACCCCTAGGTGTTTTGATGATAACAAAAAATGATGTTAAAATGACTAATATGTCTTAGCATGGATGAAAACATGACCAAAATAGGACAAAGTTATTTTCATGTTATGCTGGCATAATGTACGGTCGTACATATAATACGTACGCCCGTACCTAGAGAAAATCAATCTCGTACATGCTTTCTCACACCCCCCGTAACGCTACCCGTGCTCGGTTCTATAAAATTGGCATTGGTCATTCACGCCCGTACACGTAACATGTACGCCCGTGCTAGACCAATTTCTTGCCAGTCACGAGCATGAACGTCCCGTGAGTGTGTCGTACATATGTCAAAGGAGTCAAGCAATATGTACGCCCGTAAGTGATTGATGCACACCAGTGAATATGCAAAGGGGAGTCACGCCTTCGAGTTATGACCAGGTCAGCCCGTGCAAGGTCAAAGGATCAAGAGGCTAAATAGTGTACGCCCGTGAATAATGGCTGTACGCCCGTACATAGGCAAAATATGAAGCGTACATGATCTCGTACAGGATGTCGTGCATGACTCTGTACTCAGTTCTGAAAAATAAAGGGACACAAATTCACGCCCGTACATGATGGTGTCACGCCCGTACATGAGCTGGTACTAAGAAAAATTTAGCCGTTGGGAGAACTGCTCGAGGCATTAATTGATGAGGTCACGGCCGTGAAGGTGTGTGCACGCCCGTACATAAGAGCAAATTTTCAACTTTAGCTGCTCCAACGGATCTATTTCTTCTCTAACGGATTCCTATCTTTTCCAGCAAGCTTTGAGCTATAAATTGGAGGCTCTTTGAAGTGAGAAGGGTTGGAGAACAAGTGCACTCAACTTAACTTCAATTTTCTCTCAATCTTACTTCATCTTTTAGTCCTCTCATTGCTAAATCTTGAGGAAATTTATTTGTGCAAATTGTTTATCAGCCTTAGAGAGGTAATATTGTTCTTCTATCTTGTTTACAATAATTTTTGGGTGCAATCCCGTATGACTATTGTTAAGGGCTAAATTCCCTTGAATCAAAACTATATTGTGGGCGAAATCCCGGATCAACTATTGTAAGTGGTTGGGCACAATCCCGATTTAACTAGTGGAAACTTCAAGAGGTGTTGCTTGAAGAAGTGGACGTAGGAGGCTTGTGTTCAAAGCTCCGAACTACTTTAAAATTGGCTGAGCATTTCTTTCCCTTACTCTATTTAAATTTGTGTTTATATTATTTATTTGCTTGGTTGAGTTCAATTTGAATTATATGCATATTTGAGTTGGTAGAATAGGAAAACATTTTCAAACTTGATAAATTTTTAAATAACCTATTCACCCTCCCTCCTCTAGGTTATTTGCCATTTTGCTTTTGGGGTTTTACAACCTAGAATCTAAATAGCTTATTTTGTTTAAAGCTATTGATTATTTTATTGTCCATAAAGCTAATTGTTACATTGGTTTTCTTTGCAAATAGTTAATATTATAGTGAACAATAATAATATCACTATAGAAATCCTAATTAGAAGCAACTTCAATAAATAGAAGTCTGATATATAATTTGCTTTGAGTATAACTGATATTGATATGTCCCTTCATACTGATGAACCACCTAAGCCTATTGAAGAGAGTACTATAGCAAAAAAAGAATGGTTTGCTAAATGGGAAAGGTCTAATAAACTTAGTCTATTAGCCATGAAAAGGACTATTACTAAATATCCGCTAAGTGGTCTACTAGAAACCAATAATGTAAAAGAATTCCTTAATGCTATTAGACAAAGGAATCAGGTGTCTAATCATGCTAAAGCTACATAGTTGATAAGTGAATTATCTAGGGCTAGATATGATAGTACAAAGGGAGTTCGAGAATTTATTTTAACAATTGTTGGTATACAATCTAAGACAAAGATTCATGAAATTCTTGTTAATGGAAACTTCATTGTCTATCACACTCTCAACTTTTTGCCATCAAAATTCAGCCAAATCAAACTATTTATAATACTCAGAGTGAGAATTGGAGCATTAATGATCTTATTACAAAGTGTGTGACTAAGGAAAAAAAGTTAAAGTCAGAAAAGGTTGAGATTACAAATCTTGTTGGATCTTCAAAGAGATATAACAATGGGAAGTGGCAGAGTAAGAAAGTGACTACTTAGGGTCCTAAGAATGTTATTAACTTCAAGAAGAAAGGAACTGATCAAACTCAAGTAAAAGCTAGGATGAAATGCTATTTTTGTAAAAAGAAAGATCATCTAAAAGTCAACTGTATAAAGTTCAAATCTTAGTTAGAAAAGAAAAAGAAGAATGATCAAGGTACTACCTTAGTTTGTTTTGAATCTAACCTTATTGATGTTACTAGAAATAGTTGGTGTCTTGATAGTAGGGCTTTTATTCATATGATAACTTCTTTACATGGCTTAGTAAACAGACAAAATCCGACTAAGAGGGAAGCAAGACTCAAAGTTGGAAATGATGCATATGTGAAAGTTTAATGTATTGGATCAGTTAAACTTGTTTTAAACACAACCCATGAGTTATTTTCAAAAAACACATTTTATGTTCCCTTCTTGAAGAGGAACTTGATTTTAGTTTCTTTGTTAGATAAACTTGGATATAAAATTAATTTTTGGAATGACAAAGTTGATTTATTATTTGATTCCCAGCTTATTAGTAGTTATGTGTTGTTTGATAATCTTTGTAAGCTATGTTTGGCTTTTAGTAATGTTAAATATTCATCGAATATTGAGAATTTTGCTATCAAAAAATCTTTAATCAAAGAAAAAATTTTCATTATTATGGCATAAAAGATTAGGTCACATTTTTTAAGAAAGGGTTGATAGACTGATCAAAAAGAAGATCCTACCACTTATAGATTTCCAAGATCTAGGAACTTGTGTGGACTATATAGGGTTTATTGACTAAGACAAAGAAACATAGTTCAATTCAGAGTCAAGATCTTTTAGAGATTATCCATATAGACATAAGTGGACCTTACATGACTACCTTGTGTGGTAACACGTACTTTCTCACCTTTATTAATAAATATTCTTGATATGGCTATGTTTACCTAATTAAAGAAAAATCTAGTGAACTTGAGAAATTCAAAGTCTTCAAGACTAAAATAGAAAGGCAAACTGGGAAACTCATTAAGCTTGTAAGATCTGATCGAGGTAAAGTGTTATGGCAAGTATGATGACTCAGAATAGCAGATGGGTCCTTTTGCAAAATTCTTACAAGACTATGGGATTATTCCTCAGGATACTATACTTAGTACACCTGAAGAATATAGTGTTACTGAATATGCAATCATAATCTTAAAGATATGATGAGAAGTACGATATGTAGGTCTAATTTACCAGAATTTTTATTAGGTGAAACAATCAAGACTACATTATACATTCTTAATAGGGTTCCTTCTAAATCTATATTGAAGACTTCTTTTAAGCTTTGAATAGGGAGAAATCCTAGTTTAAGGCAAATTTGATCTAGGGGTGTCCAACTAAAGTTAGGATTTATAATCCCAATGAAAAGAAACTTGATCCTAGGACTATTGATGGGTATTTCATTGGTTATCTCAAGTATTCTAAGGGATATAGGTTTTATTGTCCTTCTTACAATAGTAAGGTGGTTGAATCAATGACCATTAAGTTTCTTAAATTAGATACAATATATGATATCAATATTCAATCATTAGTAAATAGTGAAGTAAGATCGTCTGGTTATATTCTATTGCCTGTAAGACATGGTGGTATTTTATCTAATCCTGTTATAAAGACCGGACAATAGGTTTCAGAAAATACTATTGTACATGAAAGTTTTTCTAGTAAAGTCATGTCTGAAGAGCCTATTGTGGAGTAAATTCCAAATCAACCATCTTTATCTAATGCTATAATTGATGAACTAATTATTGAAATTCTTGTTAGAAGATCAACTAGAGAAAGACGTTTAGTAATTTTTTATGATTATTATATGTATCTTACAGAATCTAATTATGATATTAGTAAGTCTATAGTTCCTATGACCTTTAAAGAAGTTATTTCTAATCCACTGTCAGATAAATGGTTTGTAGCAAAGAAAGAAGAAATGTAATCCATGAGTGATAATAGATTGTAGGATCTTGTAGAACTACCTAATGGTTTTAAACCCATAGGCTATAAATGGGTTTACAAGATTATATGTGTATCTCTTTGTATACATGTGTTTCATGTTTTATTTATGAGATGTGGCGTGATTGAGATGAGATTTTGATGAATGGGTATGTGTTGGTAGTAGTTTTGAGGGTGTCATGATGATTGATTGATGTTTGGGAGTGTTTGGTTGGGATTTGGTTGGGATTTTTAGGTTTCCAGATGGTCATTTATAGAAATCAAGTGGAGCACATGCTTATACACTAATAGGAACATGCCCATGAACTAGTAGGAACATGTTCGTGTGGCCTCATTTCTACATGAACACGGTCTTACATGGCACTTGTATGCACACATGCCCATATGACCTAAACACATGCTCGTATGCTTAATCCTAATTTCTCATGCCTATGTAAGCAAGACATAAAAGTTTTGGATGGTAGCTACATGCTCATGCAAGTATGGGACACAACTTTATGTCTTGATGCACGCATGAGTGTCTTACACCACACACCCGTGTATCCAACTAAATTTTCATGATTTTATTCCAAAAACTAGCATAACCGAGAGCACAACCTACATACAGTCCTGTGTGTCTTCCAACACGCCTGTATATCAAGTAGTACATGTCTGTACACCTTAAGAAAAGCACAGAAATAGTTCTAAAGTAGACTTAAACCATTTCTAAGCTGATAGAACTTAATAATAACAAGATAAAAGAGCATATCATGCATGATCAGTAGCATGGAGCATAACATGCCATATTAGAGTTTCCATAAATGGATTTAAGGATCCAATAGCATGTTTTTAAAGTACAGATATATAATGTTCCAAACATCAGTTAGGGTTGAATATGAGGGGGTGTCTGTGAGTTTGTACACCCATTAAAGAGGGAAACTAGTATCCATTAGCAAGGACATGGTTATTGACCAAGCTCATTAAAGAGATTGTTGGTTGTGCATCAGTAGATTTTAGTAGGATTAAACTCACACAACTAGGGTGTCAAATACCTATATTCATCAGTCTAGCTAGCACAACAGTTATTTTCAGATGTAATACTTTTGGATTCAATTTTTAGTATATATTATATGTATATATTTAGGATATTTGGATTAAAACTTTTACTTCAGAAATAGTTTTCTAAAAACCATGCTCAAGGGCAAGTTTTATGACTATTTAGCATACATATAACATGAGCATATGTATTTCATGTCATGTATAATATCTCATGAGAAACAGAACAAATAATGACAAAGAACATTAATAATAAACAGTTGCATTTATAAAATTAAAGAAATAAGAAAACATTTACTTGGGACCTGCTTATGTTAGAGATAGGAAACATTTGCTGAGTGATTTTATCACTCACCCCTTATTTCTTGTTTCCTTCTTATAGGTTAGTAATTGTTAAGGGTTGAGTAGGAGCAAGACAACTGTCAGATTTTAGGAATACAACTTAGCAATAGATAGCATGTTTATAGCTCACATACTCTTTCTATAGTTTTGATCATGTATATGTGTGTAGTATACTATTAGTAAACATTGTATGAGTAGCATATTTTATACATGAGAAACCTAAGGATTTTAAATGCACAATTAGTTTATTCTTATCATTGTTAATAGTAAATTATATCTATAGCTTCCACATTCAAATTTTTATTTAGTAGCAGCTTGTAAGTGGAGATTCATACTGTAGGCAATATTATAGTTATATTATTATTATAAATAACAGTCTATAGTGACCTATGATAGGGGTTACTACAATGTTTGGTATCAGAGCATATTTTGAGCCATCAGAGTATATCTAAGCCCTGTTTTCAAAGAAATATGTTTTTACATGCATTATTTTCTATAAATTGCATAAGCTTAGAATCAGCATATTCTAACAACTGTTGCTCATGTCCACTCAGTGTAAGTATTAAAGTGTGAATTTTATTTTTTTTATTAGATGTTAACCCCTTGTGTTATGATTTTCTAAATAGAAAATCCTACCTATCTTAATTTATAGGTGAAGAGAGTAGTGTCTCAGTAAGACCTATGAGTACTAGTGATGCTAGGAAGTCTTAGTACTCTCGAGTATCTCTTAGAGTAGAGGATGTCAAAGAAATAGTCAAAGAGGTTATAAGAGAAGAGTTACAGTATACAGAGAGAACAGAGACATAAGAGTCTATCGGAGGCAAGGCTTATCAGGGCAAGGAAGAGGTTATTATAAGTAGAGGACAGAAGGATTTCATATTTGAATTTCAGAGAGGTTAGAGCTTTGGTACAAGGATAGTAGGTACAAGTGGTTTAGAGAGGCTTTAACCAATATATTATTTGCCCAGAACTCATCAGTTGCCTAAGTTTACTGGTTCTAAAGATCCTATAGTAACAAAAGATTGGATGGAGATAGTCAAGAGTACAATGGGATTGTTTACCATGACAGATAAGGAGAATATGAGGTACGATATCTACATACTTAAAGGGATATGAGGGTATGGTGGAACCTCACAAGGATGTCAGCTACTGAGAAAAGCTTGTCATGGGATGAGTTCAGAAGACTTTTTGATAAGAAATACTACAGTACAGATATGGTTCATGCTAGAGCTCAAGAATTTATAGAGTTGACTCAAGTTACAAGTTCAATAAAGGATTATGTTACCAGATTTAATCAGTTGGTGAGGTTTGTCCCTAGTATAATAGCTTCAAAGATAACTAGAGTATAGAAATTTATGTATGGATTACACCTTACCATTGCTAGAGATGTTATGACAGGATTTTCCCCTCCTTAGAGATTTAATGATGCCTTAAGGAAAGCTTTGAGCTTAGAGGTTAGAGGTTTATCTGTAAAGAATGGGTATGTTCACTAAACTATGAGAGAAAGTTTCAAACAAGGGTTTTAATAGAAGTAGTGATAGAGACAAGAGACCTATGCCATCCAAAAAGTCTAGAGGAAGAAAACAGAGAATAAAGTTACTAGTATACATGACTTATGGTAAGAAGCATCCAAGGGAATGTCTCATAGGTTAGAGTATGTGTTTCAATTGTTGAAAGCTTCGACAAAGGTTGTCAGAGTGCCTATTGGTGGTAGAACAGGTAGAGGTGCTCCTGGTTTAACAAGTAGAGATGTTAGAGTAGGCAGAAATGGTGTTAATACATCTAAAGGAGGTGTCGATCCATCTAATAGAGGTAGAGCTAGAGTGTTTGTAGTCAGACGAGATCAGGTAAAGGCTACTCCCTATATAGTTACCAGTCAATTGTTTCTCTTTAATACTTTTATTCATGTATTGATTAACTATGATATCACACATAACTTCATATCCGGAGAGGTAATTGAAAGTTTAGGGTTAATCCCTAGTGTGGCAGATAGGAGTATATGTATAGAGATATCAGATGGTGGTATAGTCCTGAGTGACTAGGTACTGTTAGATCAAAAGATAGAGACTATTGGAGGGAGATTGAGGATAAACTTGGTCATATTAGAGTTAGCAGATTTTTACATGATCTTAAGCATGAATTTCTTAAGTAATTATGGGGCAGAGATAGACTATAGAAGGAAAAAGGTTAGACTACAATTGTGCCCTGATCAGTTTTTGTTTGGAGAAAGAAGAGTGGAAACCATGCTTATTTCTTATTTACAGGCGAAGAGACTTCTGAGTAAAGGTTGTGTAAGGTACTTGGCTAATGTAGTAAATAAGAGTGTGTTTGGGCCAAGTATTGAAGAGGTACCTATAGTGAGGGAGTTTTCAGATGTATTCCAGAAGATTTACTAAGGTTACCTCTTGGTATGACTCTTATTTCTAAGGCCTCGTATCGAATAGCTCCAATAGAACTTCAAGAGTTAAATAAACAACTAGAAAAGCTTATAGATAAGAGATTTATTAGACCAATTTATTCTTTTTGGGGTGCTCTGATATTGTTTGTAAAAAAGAAAGATGGATCCTTGAGAATGTGTGTAATGACCCAAGGGGTAGAATTGTCATTTTAGAAAGTTCAGGGGGTAGACGAGTTCTTTTAGAAGTCTTTTGGGACTTGAGGTAGTTTCTGCACAAGGGAGGGTGAAAATGGCTATTTTCCACCGCACACACGACCGTGTGCCTAGGACACACGACCGTGTGTCCGCCCTTTTAGCCGTGTATATGTTTATTTCTTCAGTTGCGCAGTTCCCAGCTTATTTCCAGTTTTCAGCTTATTTCTCTTCTTCTTCCTCAACTCCAGTGAACCCTAGAGTTCTAGAGAGAGATCCCCCAATAGCTCAGCTTCAGACTAGAAATCCAGAGGCTTCCAGAGATAGAGGTTAAGCTTCCATGGCGCGAGGTAAGTGTTTTCCTTACCTCTCTCGCTGTTTTCAGAGCATGAATGGCTATTTCCAGCTTATGTGAACTTAATGTGTGCTTGTTTGAGTTGTTTCTAGCATGCTTGAGCTTGATATGATGCATGATTGGATGATTGAGTGGTTTTCCATGTTTATATGCATATATGTTTATATGCATGAGATATATGCTTTATTTATGTTATATGACGTGTTTGAGTTGATGAAATGATGATTATTTGCGTGCTAGTAGCAGTAGAAAGTGTTTATGCTTGATGATTTGAAGTGTGGAAGTGTTGGTGTGGGAATTTCTGGATTTCCAGACACGTTCTACAAAATCTGGGTCGAGCACACGACCGTGCATCCCTGATGCACGCCCGTGTGGCCTCACATTCTGCATGAACACGGCTGTGCATGTTGGTCGTGTGCGTATGAAAACCCAGACACACGCCCGTGTGCCCGAGTACACACGCCCGTGTGCTTTCCCCAATTCCATACGCCCGTGTATGCGAAACACGAGAAGAAGGAGAAGGCAGCCACATGCCCGTGCAGTGCCATACACGCCCGTGTGCCTTAGTTTGCACGCCCGTATGTTGCCCCACACGCACGTGTGCCTTGCCAAAGTTTCATGAAATAATTCTAGAACCTTGCACGCCCAGGGACACGGCCAGTACACGGTCCCGTGTGCCTTGCTGCACGCCCGTGCACGCCAGAACACACGCTCGTGCCCTTTCAGAAAATCAGAAAAAGATATTAAAAGAGAATTAAGCCACTCTAAGCCAATTTTAAGCACACAGAACTCAGAATTAATATCAGAAATCAGCATTTCATGCATGATTATCAGCATTTAGCACGACATGCCATATCAGAGGGTTTCAGACTGGATCCACGTATCCAACAGCATGATTTTCAGATATACATATATGATTTTTCATATATCAGATAAGGGTGGATACGAGGGGGTACCTGCGAGTTCGCACACCCACTAGAGAGGGAAACCAGCGTCCGCTAGAGAGGACGTGGTCACTGACCAAGCTCGATAGAGAGTGATGGTTGTGTATAAGTAGATTCAGTAGGACTTTGAACTCACACGGCCAGGGTGTCGAATCTCTGTATTCATCAGTCTGGCCAGCATAGCAGATTTTCAGATATTTACAGTATTTTCTGATACAGATTTCATTATATACTATACATATATATTCAGGATCTTCAGATCACAGTTTTATTATCAGAAAGAGTTTTCAGAAAAGACAGTTTTTCAGAAAAACAAGCCTGAGGGCAAGTTTTTTTTATAGTTTTCAGCATACATGACATCAGCATATACATTTCATTGTCATGTACAGCATCTCATGAGAAACAGATGAGAAACAGATCAGTAACAGAATAGAAACAGAACATAATTCAGTAAAGAATTAAGCAGTAATGGATATACTTCAGTATATCAAGAGAATCAGAATAAGAAAACTGTCTAGCAGAATTTTACCTACGTGACGAGTCACGTAGTCAGTGAATGTTTGACCTACGAGTGTTTGTGTTTGGAAACGCTTGCTGAGTGACTTTGTCACTCATTCCCTTCCCTATTTCCTTTTGCAGGTCAGTGATTCGTGGCTGAGCTGGAGCGAGACCGCTGCAAGATTTTGGGGATATGGCTCGGCGCAGCAGATAGCATGTTGGCTCGCATGCTTTTATTTCTCATGTATATATCTATGTGTATTATACTCTAGGACACTGTATGTCAGTATATTTTTATACATGAGCAGCCTGGGTTTTCACGCTTACATTTCAGTATTTTTGAATACTGAATTATATTTATAGTTTCTTTTTATTAAGAAATTTTTCAGACAGCAGTAGCAGCTTACTTTTTCTGTAGAGGTCCCTGTCTCATGTATATTTTATTATTATATGTACAGTATTTTCCGCAGCGCACAGTAACCTGGGCGGGGGTCGCTACAATGTGTATATATTACAGAGAATTGAATAAGATGACCGTTAAGAACAAATATCCGTTACCCAGGATTGATGATTTGTTTAATCAGTTGAGTGGAACTATAGTGAGAATAGCAGGGAGAGATGTACCTAAGACAACTTTTAAGATGATGTATGACCACTATGAGTTTATAATGATTTTTTTTGTTTAATGAATACTTCTGCTGTGTTTATGGATTTGATGAAACAAGTTTTCCAAGATTATCTTGATAGATTTGTTGCTGTATTTATTGACGACATCTTGGTTTACTCAATGAGTGTAGAGGAACATGAGGAGTATTTAAGGTTTGCTCTCCAGAGGTTAAGAGATCATCAAATTTATGCCAAGTTCAGTAAATATGAGTTTTGGTTGAGCAACATGTAGTTTCTTGGGCATATAGTGTCAGTAGCTGGTATATCAGTGGATAAAAGTTATTTTGAGTTGGCTAAGGCCAAGAACATATAAAAAGGTGAAGAGTTTTCTCGGATTAGCTCGTTAATATAGAAAATTTATTAAAGGGTTCTCCAGTATAGCAAGACCATTAACTACTTTGACTCAGAAAGAGGTTTATTTTGTATGGACTAAAGAGTGTGAGGTGAGCTTTCAAGAGTTAAAACAAAGACTGACTAGTGCTCCAATGTTAGCTTTACCTCAAGAGGATGTTAACTATGACATTTATACAGATGCTTTCTATCAGGGGATTGGAGCAGTGTTGATGCAATAGAGTAGAGTGATTACCTATGCTTCAAGGCAATTAAAGGACTATGAGTTAAGATACCCTACTCATGACTTAGAGTTAGTTGTAGTGGTATTTGCTTTAAAGATCTAAAGATATTATTTGTATGGTGTCAGATACTGTATATATTCAGATCATTAGAGTCTCAATTATTTCTTCAACTAGAGGGAATTAAATATAAGACCGGCGAGATGGTTAGAGTTAGTAAAAGAATATGATTGTGAGATTCACTATCATTTGAATAAAGCTAATATGATAGCAAATGCTTTGAATAAGAGAGTAGTTTTATCTATGATTTCAGTGTAGAGAAAGTTACAGCATGAGATTGCTAGAGAGGATATTGAGATAGTAATAGTTGGTTTCTCCAGACCTCAGATTATATCACGCTACTTGATGATATAAAGGCTAGTGAAATGTCATATATGTGGATTTTAGCATGATTTAGAGGGCCTTTAAGGGTACAACACCAGATTTTAAGGTCATAGATGAGATTCTAAGATTCAAAGACAAGGTTTGTATGCTAGAGAATATAAATTTGAGACAAACAATTTTGTTAAAGGTTCACAATACAATTTACTCAACATATCCAAGTAGTACCAAAATGTATCAAGATCTCAAGAGAATGTTTTAGTGGTTTGGTATGAAGAAAGATATTGTAGATTATGTAGCCAAATGTTTGACATGTCAACAGGTCAAGACAGAGCATTAGAGGCCTTCTGGTTTACTTCAGCCATTGAGGATTCTCGAGTGGAAATTGGAAAATATCTCATAGATTTCATATCAAGACTTTCTAGAGCGCAGTGTGGTTATAATATCATCTAGGTAATAATTAACAGATTAAGTAAGTCTATGTACTTTTTATTGATCAGAGAGGGTATTAGTATTGATTAGTTGGGTCATCTATATGTCAAAGAGGTTGTCAGATTACATGGGGTTCCCAGAGATGTTGTTTCAAACAAAGATTCAAGGTTTTTGTCAACTTTTTAGGGTAGTCTATAGAAAGCATTAGGGACCAGACTTCATTTTAGTTCAACCTATTACTTGCAGACAGATGATCAGACTGAAAAGGTCAACCAAATTCTAGAGGACATGTTGAGAGTTTATTATATGGATTTTAGACTTATTGGGCTGATTTGTTACCATTAATAGAGTTTGCTTACAACAACAATTATCAATCCACTTTCAAATGGTACCTTTTAAGGCACTTTATGGTAAGAGGTGCAAACCACCACTATATTTTCATGATATTGGTGAGAAAGATTCATTAGACATATGACCATGTGCCTAAGACACATTACTATGTGTCACATGTTTTTACCGTATATACGTTTTTATTTTCAATTCGCGCAGTTTCCAGCTTTTATCTTCTTCTTCTCCCTTATTTCCTAATGAACCTTAAAGTTGAGAGAGATCAACTAATAGCTCAGCTTTAGATTAGAGATCCAGAGGCTCTTAAAGAGAGAGAGCAAACTTAATCCCAATTTCACACACTTATGTAAGCAAGACAAAAGAGTGTTAGATGGCAACTACACGCCCATGCAAGTGTAGGACATGGTTTTGTGCCTTGATGCAAGCCCATTTGTCTCACACCACATGCCCGTGTAGCCAACGAAAATTTCATGATTTTATTCTAAAAACTAGCATGACCAAGAGCACGACCTACACACGATCCTATGTGTCTTTCCACATGCCTATGTGTTAATAGTACACACTCGTGCACCTTAAGAAAAGCATAGAAATAATTCTAAAGTAGACTTAAGCCATTTATAAGCTTAAATAACTTAATAATAACAAGATAAAATAACATATCATGCATGATCAGCAACATAGAGCATGACATATGTAAGACCCACTGTCGTGTATGCCACTATTATTGATTTATTTATGTAATAATAATAATATGTTGAAAACTTGGTATACACAATAGGAATCTTACGAAAAGAAACTACCGCTAACACTTAAAACACATACGGAAGCTATAAAATGTTTTATCACAACATGGTAAGCTGAAAAGAAACTTTTCCATATGTATATCATACTATATCAAAATATAGGGTTTAGTATAACACAATAGTTCCACCAGGCCAACTGTACATATTAGAGCCCCTTCCCTTCAGTCACGGCCCACATGCGCCTCACCAACACCAAACATACCTACAAGAAAGGAAGAAAGGAAAATAGTGAGTAATAAAATCACCCAGTAAGCATTTTCTACTTCTCTCAACCCAAACATGCATCAAGACAAAACACATACCTAGCCTTGGCCTAAATACCCATATATTTCCCTTGGTTAAACATTTGAATATTACTTATTCTGGTTCTCTGAATTGAAATGATGATTCATGCTATGAGATGACTGACATGGTACTATGCCATGCAATCATACAATAGACCATTGGGCCACTTTTTAACAAGCAAACATGATCACTCACTATATCTGAAACTATGTATCCGAAGATACCTATTGTGTTGATCAGACTAATGAACACATGGATTCGACATCTTGGTCATGTGGCTTGAAACGGACTAGCGACAAGCTAGTAGGCTGAAATATAACATACTAGTCCTTGGACCAGTAAACTGAAAAGTAAACCAATCTGACCGTAGTCAGAAAGCTAAAATCCCATAAATGGTCCCTCGAGTTCACCCAAAACAACTGACCTGGATATCGGGCTCTGAATATTGAATACCTAATGCAGTTGGATCCCTTGATCCCTTTTCATGCTAATACCTTGGCATGTTGTGCTATGCGATACTTATGATGTCTTATTTTGTCTTATCTCTTATCATAAGGTCAAATGGCTATTAGGAAGGTTTCCCCATGCTTTATGTTTCATTTCCCAGTCATTTTCTAAGTTTCTGTTGAAGCACGAGCGTGCATGATGAGACGTAAGGGCGTGCGTGATGACATACAGGGCCGTGCTCAAGTTGTGTATCCTAGTTGTGCTAAGGTTTGGAAAAATCTACTCTTTTCTCTAAAAATGCGAGTGCACGACCGTGCCCCTCAGGCACACGGTCATGCCCTTCCCAAAATCCAACCGTGCACTCCTCGTTCACACAAGCATGACCCTATAATTGCAAGGGAATACAGGCGTGCATTTGTGGGCGCACGAGCGTGCGTCTTGCTCTGTTTTGGTAAACCATGCTTGAAACTTACAGAATCCCACACCAAACCCACTCAATCTGTAATTAACACAATCCATGCATTTCTAACACTTCCACTAACACATAAACACACTTTAATTTCATCAGTTATCCACAACCTCATCACTAAGCATCCAAAACATCATTTTAAACGCATAAATATACACATACGCATCAAACAAGTCCAAGGGTGGAAATTCTCATTATCATCACTTCATTCTCATTACCATAGCATACAAATAAAGCACATGAATCACAAATCATGCTGGAAACACATCATATATCATTCATCATCAAACACATGCTGGGAAACTAAAGGAAAAGGCAAGGAAATACTTACCTCTTGCCATGGATGCTCTAATCTTTCTCTCTAGCAAAATCTTACTCTCTTATTGGATTGGGAGCTGCTAGCTGTTGAATATCAACTTTAAGGTCGGGATTCTCTAAAAACAAAAGGAGACTTTGGCTGAAAATGGATAAGGATGGGTGAGGAAGCAATTAAAGCAACTTTCTCTCTCATTCTACAAGGGTGCATAGGAGTACACAAAGGAAAATAAAGATATTTCATTTCCCATGCTTCGCATGAAAGAAACCTCCCAAGGAGAATCATGCGTAGGCCACACTAGCTTTAGAAACTTACTAACTCACCCCTAGACTCTTCTAACTCCCAATCTATTGTTAATTCTCACATCTAACCCCAAACTCTAGTCTAAAAGGCATTTCTAATCCTGTGATGCTATAACATGTCATATCAGAGTTAAGGGTGAATACAAAGAGATGCATGTGAGTTCGTACACTTGTTAAAGAGGGAAACCAGCGTCCATTAGAAAGAACATAGTCATTAACCAAGCTTGTTAGAGAGAGTATTGGTTGTGCATCAGTAGATTTCAATAGAATTGAACTCACATGACTAGAGTGTTGTAGCATCCCAGGTTAGAAAAGCCCTTAGGAGAAGAGTTTTGAGGTTAGAAATGAAATCCAGATATAGATTGAGAGTCCAATAAAGTTTAGGGGTGAGTTAGTAAGTTTTCAGAGCCTGTGTGACTTTCGTATGGGTCCTTTCGGAAGGATTCGATCATGCGAATGCATGGAAAATGGATTAAGTCCATTTTCCCTTGTGCACGCCCGTGCACCTTTGATGCACGCCAGTGCATGTGCTCCTATATAAGTGAGCCGAGTGCATTGAGTTCATTTTTCTCACCCACTTTCATTTTAGCCAAAATTTCCCTCTTCATTTCAGTTCCTCCCAACCTTAGAGAGGAAATCCAGCCAGCGGTTGCTCCCAATCTGATGAGACAGTCAAGAGAATAGTTTGAAAGAGTAGCTTTCAGAGGCAATGGCGAGAGGTAAGTGTTCGCTTACTTCTCCTTGATGAATTGTGATGTTTGGCATGTTGATGAGTTCATGCTTGCTTATATGACGATATTTGCGACTTGAGATGATGAGTTTGCCATCCTTGATTCATGCATGCATGTTTGAGAAAGTTTTAGTGAGAGAAAATGGTTGCTTCCATGGTGAAATGCTTGATAGTTGATGCATGTGGAAATTGAACTCATTTATATGCTTAGTGAAGTGCTGGGAATATGTAATGAAAGCTGATTTGAAATTGATTGTGAATTGGTTGAGGAATTGTACATTTTCCAGGTGGTGTTCTTGTTGAAGAACAAGACACACGACCGTGTGCCTACATGGCACGGTCGTGTGCCTTTGTTTTCCAGAACACACGCCCGTGTGCACGTTTTGTGCACAGGTAAGAATAACAGACACACGCCCGTGTGTCCTGAGGGACACCCCTGTGTGCCTGTTGTTTCAGAGAAAGTGCCCAGATTCTAATAGCTTGCACGGTTGGACGCACGACCGACGTACGGTCCCGTGCATCCAGACACACGCTCGTGTGCCTTAGCCATGCACGCCCGTGTGTGAGGCATGCACGCCCTTGTGCTTTGCCCCACACACCCGTGCATCAGCAGATTTTCAGAAAAAAGAGTATAAATTGGTTTGTAAAGCATGCAAATTCAGATTAATAGCATAAATGCTTCAAATAAGCATCAGATAAGCAGTAATTCAGGTAATAAAGCTGTATATGCATACCATAGCATGACATGTAGCTTCAGAAAGGATTAAGGGATCTGAATTCAGTAGTATTTAGTATTCAGAACCTGATGTATGGGTAAGAGTATAGGGTGAACTCGAGGGGGCATCTGTGGGATTCAGCTTTCTGACACCAGTCAGAATGTTCAGTAGCATTTCAGTTTCAGCCTTCTGACACCAGTCAGATCGTCCAGTAGTTATTATTCAGCTTTCTAGCCAGTAGCTAGACTGTTCAGCCCATATGGCCAGGATACCGAATCCCTGTATTCACCAAGTCTTATCAGTACAGCAGGTAACTACGGGTACATTCAGATATTCAGTTATTCAGATGCATGCATCCATCAGTATTTTTAGTAGTATGGCATGACATACACATCATGACATGAATAATAATAAGAATCAGATTAATCAAATATTCAGATAATCAGTTTCAGATTCTAGCAAGCGCATAGATGTATGAATATGGTCGAGGCCAAGTATGTTTGTGATTGTTTGCGCTTGCTTGAGTTTTGAGGGAAGTAAAGAGCGCTTACTGGGTGATATTTATCACTCATCCCCCTCCTTCTTCCATCCTTTTCAGGTGTTCGTGCTGTGTCCGAGGAGCAGGTGGATCGAGGCTTACGGGAGAGGGCCCACACCACGATCTCAGTATGTATATATATCAGTTTTGGACTTGTGTGGTCATGTTGTAAATGTTTTATGTAATCAGATGTACATAAACAGCGTGTATGTATGAAAAAGGGCATTATGGGCCCATTGTATAAAAAGACAATGTATATTTCAGTTTATGTATTTCAGTTCAGCTTCCGCAGGTGTATTCAGAATGTATAGCAGAAATAGTTTTATTTTATTTTCGTAGGATTCTCGTCTCGGGTACCCGAGTTTTCAGATTATTAATAAAAGCTCCCCGTATTATTCAGCAGCAGGGGTACTCAGGGCGGCGGGTCCTACATTGGTGGTATCAGAGCATTTGTAAGTGTGTGGTGCTTGTTTTCTCTCCTTCGTAGCCATCGTCCAGACCCTCCTCACAGCACAAGTCAGGTATTTATTTCCAGTTTGATTGTGTTATGTGTTTCTAACCCCCAGTTTGTTGTGATGCTATAGATAGAGAGGAATATGTCCCTAGATGCATAGAGGAGACAGATAGTAGTTCACCCGCCCGTCCTATGAGTATTGGTGATAGGCGGCGATCTCTGAGTACCTCCCATGTGTCTATAAGACCAGAGCAGTTGAGAGATATGATTGGAGATGCAGTTAGAGGGAGTCTTCAGTAGGCTGGTATGAGAAATATTCCAGAGCCAGTGAGAGTTACTACTCCTCAGTATAAGAGTTATTAGATTCCAATGAGACGACATTCTCAGTCTCAGTATCAGTCACAGCCCCAGTATCAGTCACAGCCACAGTATCAGCATCAGTATCAGTCTCAACCTCAGTCAGTTAGAGACAGATATCAGTATCCAGCAGGGTATACAGAGTACAGTCAGGGTATAAGTACAGAGACAGTTGATAGTAGTTCTTCAGAGAGACTTCATCTGATCTACCATCTGTCAGGGTCATTTCAACCAGCGAAGTTCAATGGATCCAGAGATCCAGTAATGGCAGAGGAGTGGGTAGAATCAGTGGAGAGTGTGATGAGTCTCTTCACATTATCAGAGAGAAAGAAGGTCAGATATGCGATGTTCCTTCTCAAAGGTGATGCCAAGGTTTGGTGGGGTCTAGCCAAGGCTTCCATCGATGAGTAGCATCTGACTTGGGTAGAATTCAGACAACTTTTTGATGCTGAGTACAGGAGTACAGAGATGGTGTATGCCAAGGCCCAGAAGTTTATTGATTTGACTCAGGGGTCCAGTTCAGTTAAGTAGTACACCACCAGATTTAATGTTTTGGCATGATTTGTCCCAAGTTTGGCGGGGACAAAGATGGGCAGAGTTCAGAAATTCATTCATGGCTTGTATCCTACAATTGCCAAGGATGTCCTGATAGGAGCAGATCCTCCTCAGAGATTTAGTGATGCATTGGGGAGAGCACTCAGATCAGAGGCCGGTTTACAGAAGATGGGTGCCATGAGTAGGGCATCTAAGAGGGCAGAGGACAAAGATAAAGGTAAGAGGCCGATGTCAGCTAAGAGATCAGCTCGGGGTTTTCAGAGTCAGAGACAGAGAGTTGTGCCTCAGTCGCCACAGTGTCCCAGATGTGGCAGGTACCATCCAGGAGAGTGTTTAACCGACCAGATTGTTTGTTATTTATGTCATCAGCCAGGGTACATGATGGCAGCATGTCCAGCCAGAGGTGGAGCAGGTGGTGTTGGTCAGTTCAGAGGTCGTAGAGGTCCACCCAAAGGTAGAGCAGATGTTCCCAGAACCAGTGATAGAGTACCTGAGGGAGGTGTCAGTCCTTCAAGAATAGGCGGAGGCAGAGCCAGAGTTTATGCTATTTGCCAGGAGCAGGCAAAGGTCATTCCCCATGCAGTAACCGGTCAGTTACTTTATTTTGGTACTCCTTTATTTGTGCTTGTTGATTGTGGAGCCACACACAGCTTTGTAGCCTGGAGTGTAGTAGAGAGGTTGGGGGTTCACCCTAGTGTGGCCAGTAGGAGTATCCATGTAGAGATGCCAATAGGGGATTTGTGTTGAGTGACAGAGTCCTCCTAGATCAGGAGGTAGAGATTATGGGTAGATCCATGATGATAGATTTGATTCTGTTGGAGTTAGCAGATTTTGATATGATCTTAGGGATGAATTTCTTGGGGAGATATAGTACAGAGATAGATTGTGGAAGGAAGAAAGTGAGATTCCACATAGGCCCTGATCAGTTTGTGTTTGGTGAAGGCAGAGTTGACAATCTGATGATCTCCAGTATTCAAGCGAGTCGATTGATGAGACAGGGTTGTGTTGGATATTTGGCCAATGTGGTATGCAGCAGTTCAGTGGGTCCAAGTATTGAGGAGGTGCCAGTAGTCAGAGATTTTCCATATATCTTTCTAGATGACTTGCCAGGGTTACCTCCAGACAGAGAGTTAGAGTTTAGTGTCGAGCTTCTTCCAGGTACGGCTCCAATCTCTAAGGCTCCGTATCGAATGACTCCAGCTGAGCTTCAGGAGTTAAAGAAAGATAAGAGATTTATCAAGAGTTGACAAATAAGAGATTTATCAGGCCCAGTTGTTTACCTTTGGGAGCTCCGATTCTGTTTGTTAAGAAGAAAGATGGGTCGATGAGGATGTGTATCGACTATAGGGATCTGAACAGAGTGACAGTGAAGAACAAGTATCCCCTACCGAGGATCGATGACTTGTTTGATCAGTTGAGAGGTGCAACTGTGTTTTCGAAGATTGACTTGAGATCGGGTTATCATCAGGTTAGAGTGGCAGATAGAGATGTTCCCATGACAGCTTTCAGGACCAGATATGGGCATTATGAGTTCGTGGTTATGCCATTTGGGTTGACTAATGCCCCAGCAATTTTTATAGATCTGATGAACTGGGTGTTTCATGATTGCTTGGATCGGTTTGTGGTGGTCTTCATTGATGACATTCTGGGGTATTCCAAGAGTGTGGTAGAGCATAAGGAGCATCTCAGATATGTGCTTCAGAGATTGAGAGACAGACAACTGTATGCCAAGTTCTCCAAGTGTGAGTTCTGGCTCGACAGAGTAGCATTTTTGGGTTATGTGGTGACAGCAGATGGCATTTCAGTGGATCCTAGTAAAGTGGAGGTTATTTTGAGTTAGCCAAGGCCGTAGACAGTGAAAGAGATCAGAAGCTTCCTTGGGTTGGCAGGCTACTACAGGAGGTTTATTGAGGGATTTTCTAGCCTAGTGAGGGCTCTTACTACCTTGACTAGGAAAGAGGTTCCATTTGTATGGTCAGATGAGTGCGAGGCACGTTTTCAGGAGGTCAAGCAGAGATTGACCAGTGCTCCAGTTTTGGTGCTACCTCAGGAAGGGGTAGAGTTTGATATTTATACAGATGCGTCCCATCAGGGATCGGGGCAGTATTGATGCAGAGTGGTAGGGTCATTGCCTATGCCTCCAGACAGTTGAGAGATCATGAGATGAGATACCCTATCCATGATTTGGAGTTAGCTACAGTTGTTTTTACCCTGAAGATTTGGAGACATTATCTATATGGGGTCAAGTGCAGTATCTATTCAGACCATAAGAGTCTGAAATATTTCTTCACCCAGAGAGAGCTTAATATGAGACAGAGGAGATGGTTAGAACTGGTGAAAGATTATGACTGTGACATCAGATATCATCCAGGGAGAGCCAATGTAGTGGCTGATGTACTGAGTAGGCGAGTAGCCTTATCCAGTCTTTCAGTTCAGAGAGAGTTACAGTATGAGATTGCCAGAGAGCAGATTGAGATAGTCACTATAGGATTCTCCAGACTTCAGATCAGATCCTCACTGTATGATGAGATCAGAGACAGTCAGATGTCAGATGAGTGGACTCAGGGTATGATTCAGAGGATGTCAGGGAGATCAGTGCTAGATTTTGAGTTCAGAGATGGGATCTTGAGATTCAGAGACAGAGTATGTATGCCACAAAGTTCAGAGTTGAGGTAGAAAATTTTGTCAGAGGCACACAGTACGGTGTATTTAGTGCACCCAGGTAGTACTAAGATGTATCAGGATCTCAATAAGAGTTTTTGGTGGTCAGGCATGAAGAAAGACATCACAGATTTTGTTTTCAGATGTCTGATATGTCAGCAGGTAAAGGCAGAGCACCAGAGACCCTCAGGTTTATTTCATCTTTTGAGTATTCCTGAGTGGAAGTGGGAAGATATTTCCATGGACTTCATTTCTGGCCTTCCCAGAGTTCAAAGAGGATTTGATGGTATATGGGTGATAGTGGACAGATTGAGCAAGTTAGCTCATTTCCTGTCAGTCATACAGGGTATGTCTACAGATCAGTTGGGGAGATTGTATATCAGAGAGGTGGTCAGACTTCATGGTGTTCCCAGGACTATAGTGTCAGATAGAGACTCCAGATTTCTGTCAACTTTCTGGAGATCATTACAGAGAGCCTTGGGGACCCAATTACAGTTCAGTTCAGCATATCATCCTTAGACAGATGGGCAGACTGAGAGAGTTAACAAGATTCTGGAGGATATGCTTAGAGCTTGTTGTATAGACTTCCAGATCGATTGGGCAGAGTTACTTCCTCTCATGGAGTTTATGTATAATAATAGCTATCAGACGACTATTCAGATGGCTCCATTCGAGGCATTATATGGTCGAAAGTGTAGATCTCCTCTTCATTGGGATGAGGTTGGAGAGAGAGATTCTCTGGAGACAGTTGTGGGTCTAGAGACGGTTCAGGGAATTATTGAGCAGATCAGGATCATCAGACAAAGAATGAGACAGGCCCAAGATCGACAGAAGAGCTATGCAGATTTGAGACACAAAGAGATTGAGTTCCTAGTAGGCGACAGAGTGTTTCTGAAAGTTGCTCCGTACAGGCACGTTCTCAGATTTAGCAGAAATGGGAAGTTGGCCCCTAGATTTATTGGTCCCTAAGAGATACTTGAGAGAGTGGGGACAGTTGCTAGTCAGCATGGACAGGATTCACAATGTCTTCCATGTGTTTCAGTTGAGAAAGTATGTGGGAGATCCTTCTCATGTGCTTCAGTTTTCAGAGATTGAGTTGGAAGATGATTTGAGTTACCAAGAGCTGTCGGTGCATATTCTGGACTACAAGGTCAAAGTTCTCGGGAACAAGCAGATTCCCCTTGTGAAGGTCTTATGGCGCAGTCAGAGAGTAGAGGAAGCCACTTGGGAGGTAGAGTCTGAGATCAGGGATAGATTCCCAGAGTTATTCAGGTAAATTTCGGGGTCAGAATTTTTATAAGGAGGGAGGAAATGTAGCATCCCAGGTTAGAAAAGCCCTTAGGGGAAGAGTTTTAGGGTTAAAAATGAAATCCAAACATAGATTGGGAGTCCAGTAAAGTTCAGGGGTGAGTTAGTAAGTTTTCGGAGCCTGTGTGGCTTTCGTATGGGTCCTTTCGGAAGGATTTGATCATGTGAATGCGCAGGAAATGGATTAAGTCCATTTTCCCTTGTGCATGCCCGTGCACCTTTGATGCACGCCAGTGCATGTGCTCCTATATTGTGGCGCCGGTTTTTGCCGCGCCGAGCGAGGACAGACTTACCACTCTTGTTTAACCACCCTAGACGTGGCCAAGAGGAGCGCATAACGGGTTTTTGGCCCGCTACGGAGTCTATGGAGTCGCCACCCGGGAGTAACCCCGGGAAAATACACATCGGTGAGGATGGGCGATTTTTGGATCCCTTGCGAAGGACCCAACTACCCCTCACCTGCCCAATGGGTCGGGTTCGGAGAGTCAGGTACGGCAATGGGAAGGTGTTAGGCACCCACGCCGCCCGGCATGAAAGCCGGCCTCCACTATTGTGGTTCGTTCGTTAAACGCGTTACCGAGTTTAATTAAGTTCCGTATTACCACACGATGCATTTTAATAATCATACATATACATTCATCCACGAAAATAATGAAATATGAAAAAGAAAATAATTAAAAATTACAACCCTTTTCATACACCCCTATACATTTTCTCTAACCCTAAACAAGCCTAATAAATAAACCCTGCAAAACAAATTAGGTTAATTATACAATATAAAATCAAACCAACATAAATCGAAAATTAAAAATTACAACTGTTTTCCATACACCCTTATACATTTCTTCTAACCCTAAACAAGCCTAATAAATAAATAAATCCTGCAAAAACAATTTTGTTAATTAATCCAATAAAATAAACAAATATATTAAATAAATAAATCAACCCAAGTAAAAAAACAGCCCACTCAACAGTAATATCCGAAGTGCAGCCCAACCAGTGGAAATTGACAGCATGCAGCCCAACCAGGAGGCCCAATATATCACACACACACACAGTAGGCCCAGTAGGAATTAATAACAACAATAATCATATTCCACCCCCAGCCGAGACTCGAACCCGCGCCCAACAGAACTAAACTTTCCGCCTTTCACCACCACGGCAACAGCCACATTCGTGTATTTAATTTAAATACAATGACAAAATACATAATGCACACAAATACACCATTTTTCCCAAGCAAATACAAAATCTACAGTTTATACATATATAAAAATATACAATAATGCCAACATTCAGAGTATATAACATACACTATTTTATAATTACACAATACATATAACATATATACAGAAACATTTATTTACAAAACACAAATCTTGGCATGCCACATGTAATTAAATATTATATAGAAATATAATATGATGATAACCAATTTTTAATTAACTCATGTATGTGCATCATTTCAACAAATTACCAACCAATAAAAATACGTAAACTTCCTTACATATACGTATTTATTTAAGCTAAAACCACCATTATGAACCACATAAAATATATGTACAATAAAAATATTACACCACACAAAATTATATAGTATAATATATGACAAATATATATACACTATAAAATAACTTTGAATATATATAGTAAAATACAGTATATAAATACAAATTAAATATATATGTATTATATCAATATACAGTAATAAATAAATAAATAAATAAATAAAATTAATATACAGTAATAAACAAAAATAATAATAATAAATGAAAAATAAAAACCACACAAATCTGCAGCACGGCTTGAACCTGGGAGGGGGAAATGACATAACCCGCCTATTGCCGTTAAGGCGGGCAGTCTCATCCAACATATGGATGCAAGCAGTATATTATATATATTATATGCCAATACACAGGACATACAGCACAATATATAGGATATATATATACATAACAAAAATAAATATATACAGTAGATTATAATATACACATGTATATGCAGGATGAAAAATACAGAATACAGAATATATAATAAACAAGAGTACAATACAAAAAAAAATACAGATATAAATAATCAAATCAAATACATAATATATAAAAAAAAGAAAAAAATACAAAATAAACAATACATATACAATGTAAATACAGAATATAAAAATAGATGAAATATGCATATAAAATATCAATATATCTATACAGAATAAATAGAAAAATTGATGTAAATTATAAAACATATATACAACATAAAATGAAATAATATAGAAATTTTGTTTATAAAAAATTCCCCTCAGGGACTAACCTGAATGTGAATATCTTCAAGCTTTCCAATGTTGAGCCAAAGATTAGCTAGGTGAAAATCGGATTCAAATATATATATATATTTTTTATCTCTGTATTTTTTTTTTTACTGTATTTTTTCTTTCTGGAGCTTTCTCTCCTCTCTAAAATTTTCTTCCCCTCCCCCTTTTTCTCTATGACCCCTTCTCTCTTTTTTTATAGGCGGTTTGGACGATAAAAAGGTATCAGCCGTCCAGCCACCCAGCGCGCGACACGCAGCCTGGCAGCAGCAGGAGAGAGACAGGGAGGCATGCGCTGAAAAACAGAAAAACAGAATGCAGTATTAAAGCTGACTCAGTTGGCGCGTGAAATACACGCGCGACGAGCACAGGTCCGTCTGCTTCATCGCGCGTGTGATCCACGCGCCCTGCAGGCTCATCCCTGGGCCTTCTCCTCCAGCCGGGCCAGCATACTGCTGAAGTTTGGGCTGCACACTGGGCCTCCTTATTCCTCTCCTCTTTTGGGTTAGCTATTTGGGTCATCATTTTGGGTTTTCATGATTTTGATTTGATTTGATTTTTTTTTTTTTGATTTTTTTTTGATTTTTTTTTTTTTTTTTTTTCTTTTCTAATTCATCCATCCTCGGCTCAACATCTCGAAAACTCTAAGTTAACATCCAGGTTTTTCATCATCGGGGGTGACCCGGTTGGGTCCAAAATGGGGTGTCTACAGATGCCCCTTACTTTGTGAATTTTGTGTGTGTTGTGAATGCAATGAAAACACATGCAAAATGTAGCAAAGTACAGAAAAGACACCTAGTTTTGGACCAACAAAAGTCAACAAACAAAGCGGCAAAGACAACTCTTCTAGCTCCCTAAGCCCATGGATTAGCCTCTTCTAGGCGTCTCCGACAAAGAACTGTCCCTTCTAGACAGAACTCGAAAGTAAATTGCCCCTTCTAGGCAAATTTACCGAACTAGGATGACTCCTCTAGACAAACCTAGGGTGGATTAGCCTCTTCTAGGCGTCTCCGACAAAGAACTGCCCCTTCTAGACAGAACTCGAAAAGTAAATTACCCTTCTAGGCAAATTTACTGAACTAGGATGCCCCTTCTAGACAAACCTAGGGTGGATTAGCCTCTTCTAGGCGTCTCCGACAAAGAACTGCCCCTTCTAGACGGAACTCGAAAAGTAAATTACCCTTTCTAGGCAAATTTACTGAACTAGGATGCCCCTTCTAGACAAACCTAGGGTGGATTAGCCTCTTCTAGGCGTCTCCGACAAAGAACTGCCCCTTCTAGACAGAACTCGAAAAGTAAATTACCCTTTCTAGGTAAATTTACCGAACTAGGATGTCCCTTCTAGACAAACCTAGGGTGGATTAGCCTCTTCTAGGCGTCTCCGACAAAGAACTGCCCCTTCTAGACAGAACTCGAAAAGTAAATTACCCTTTCTAGGTAAATTTACCAAACTAGGATGCCCCTTCTAGACAAACCTAGGGTGGATTTTTGCAACTCGGGAACGATAATGTCATGATATGCAAACATTGCATGCATGCATAATCAGGGATCCTTCTTCCATGCTTTCTCTTGTGCAAGCAACTTCGAAACCTGAGAATCTAGTCACTCGAGGGGACTAACCTATTTCCTTTAGCTTTTGCGTAAGTCGCCTTTTCAGGTTTTCGACTTAGCCTATTTTTCTTCTATTTTTTTTTTTTTCTTTCTTTCTTTCTTTCTTTTTTTTCTTTTTTTTTTTTTTTTTTTTTTTTTTTTTTTTTTTTTTTTTTTTTTTTTTTTTTTTTTTTTTTTTTTTTTTTTTTTTTTTTTTTTTTTTCTTTTTTTTTTTTTTTTTCTTTCTTCTTTTTTTTCTTCTATTCTATTTTTTTTTATGAGAGAGAGAGAGATGGAGAATTTCAAATCAATTCGAATGTAGAAAGAAATTGCTGATATATTCCACTTTAACTTACCATAATCCTATGATCACAAAGGCACAATATTACCAGATCAATGCACACAAACCTGAATAGAACAAATATAGATACGACTAATTTTGACATTGGTACAGTTAGTTCACCATTTTCTAAGTTGAGTTTGCCATTTTCCATAACTTCTTGTCCTGAAGGCCAACCTTTTCGGTTTTCTCGCCCTTAGGATCGCTCATTCATTTTTTATTTTTTATTTTTTATTTTTTTATTTTATTTTATTTTTTTTTTTATGCTCTAACTTTTGCCTAGAGAGCCCTGAATGGGTTTTCCCTCTAGCGAGCTACATCTCTCACACAAAATATTTCTTGAGGCGGTCTGAATTTACTGGCTCGATAAAATCTTTTCCATCAAGATCTGACAATCGTACTGCACCTCCAGATAATATCTGCTTGATTACATAGGGTCCTTCCCAATTGGGCCTGAATTTGCCTCTTGGATCTTGTTGGTTTTCTTTCATTTCTTTAAGCACTAGATCCCCCTTCTTCAAGTTCCTGGTCTTCACTTTCTTATTAAACGCTCGAGCGATCCTTCTTTGATAACTTTGGGTATGATATCGCGCTGCTAGCCTCTTTTCATCAATTAGCGCCAACTCTTGAAAACGATCCTTAATCCATTCTGATTCCGAAATCCCTGCTTCTAGGGCCACTCGCAAGGACTTCACTTGCACCTCCAAGGGTAATACCGCCTCCATTCCATACACCAGAGAATAAGGTGTTGCTCCTGTTGAGCTTCTAGTTGTGGTACGATAAGCCCAAAGTGCCAAATATAATTTGTCTGCCCAATCCCGATGGGTTTGAATAATCTTCCTCAATATGGTCTTCAAGTTTTTATTTGCTGCTTCTACTGCCCCATTAGTTTGAGGACGATAAGGTGAAGACTTATGGTGTTCGATCTTATACCTTTGAAGTATGTCCTCTACTGCCCCTTTGAACTGTGTCCCATTATCCGTTATCACCTCTCGAGGAACCCCATATCTACTGATTATCTGACATTCCATAAACCTAGCCATTTGCTTTGAGCCAATCTTCCTAAAAGTCTGAGCTTCCACCCATTTAGTGAAATAATCGATAGCTACCACAATGTATTCATGCCCATTAGATGCCGTCGGAGATATCTTTCCTATTATATCAATCCCCCAGATTGAGAAAGGCCAAGGAGAAGTTATACTGAATAATTCTGAAGGCGGGATGTGGTTTAGGTTTGCATGCACTTGGCATTGATGACACCTTTTCACAAACTGTACACAATCTTGTTCCATGGTTAACCAGAAGTATCCTTGGCGAACAATCTTCTTGGCTAAGCATTTCCCATTCATATGTGGCCCACATACTCCTGCATGTATTTCCTCAATTATTTGTTTTGCTTGGAGTGAATCTACACAGAGTAAATGAATCCCATCATACGACCTCCTATATAAGTGACCGCCCACCAAAATATATTGCATCGCCATCTTTCTCACCACCCTCTGTTCGTTCTTATCTAGCCTATTTTGGTAACTTCCGTCCTCCAAATATTGTTGTATATGCATAAACCATGGTTGGCCCGAACATTCTTCATTTATTGCCATGATAGCATCCATTTGGTAATACGGCACGCTTCCTCGAGTGATCACTATAGGTCGCATAACAGCCTTTTGAGGTACAACCCATGCAGAAGCCAATGAGGCTAAAGCATCAGCCAACTGATTATCTCCTCTAGCCACATGTCGAAATTGCACACTCTTGAAATTCTTGAGCATTCTCCTAAGTTGATCATAATAGGGTCGAAGCTTCTCTTCTTTTACTACCCATTCATTCACCCCCTGGTTAATAACCAATATAGAATCTCCATAAATTTCTACATGTTCTGCTCCCACAATCATTAAACTCTCCAGTCCAAATAAGCACGCCTCATACTCTGCCATATTATTTGTGACATTAAAATCCAATCTCCGTGCTAATGGCATTTGTTCACCTAAAGGAGTTGTTAAGACCACCCCTATTCCAGCCCCATTTTTATTTACTGCCCCATCAAAGTACATTTGCCATTTAGCTATTTCTACTGCCTTTATGTCCTCGTCTGGAAACTGGGCTTCTACTTCTACTTTTTCATCTATAGGGTTTTCAGCCAAGAATTCTGAAATTACCCTTCCTTTTATAGCCTTCATGGTCGTGTACTCAATTTCAAATTCTGATAGCAAAATAAGCCACCTTGCTAACTTTCCTACCAACGATGGGGTTTGCAACAAATATCTAACTGGATCTGCCCTGGCACACACAATCACCTTATGAGCAAGAAAATAGTGTCTTAGTTTCTTAGTGGCCCAAACCATGGCTAGACAAGTTTTCTCAATCATTGAATACTTTGTTTCCGTAGGTAGTAATCTTTTGCTCAAGTAATAAATAACCCTCTCTACCCTTCCTTCGTCTTTCTGTGCCAACATGGCCCCTATTGACGCTTCCTCCACTGTTAAGTACAATAATAGCGGTTCTCCAGGCTTCGGTGGGACTAAGATAGGCGGGTTTTTCAAATATTCTTTTATTTTCTCAAACGCCTCTTGACATTGATCATCCCACTTCATTGGTTGGTTCTTTCTAAGTAACTTGAATATAGGCTCGCATTTATCAGACAACTTTGCGATAAACCGACTGATGTATTGCATTCGTCCAATAAATCCTCTAACCTCCTTTACTGTCTTTGGTGGCGACATCTCCTGGATGGCTTTAATTTTGTCTGGGTCTATCTCTATCCCTTTCTGACTTACCAAGTGTCCCAGTACCTTCCCTGATGTTACCCCAAATACGCACTTCTTAGGATTTAATCGTAACTTGTACTTAATCACCCTCTGGAAAAACTTTTCTAAATCAGCAAAATGGTCCTCTCGCGACGCCGACTTAACCACCATATCATCCACATACACTTCCACCTCCCTATGGATCATGTCATGGAATAACGTTGTGGCCATCCTCTGATATGTTGCCCCTGCGTTTTTAAGTCCAAAAGGCATCACTTTATAACAATAGGTTCCCCATTCTGTGATGAAAGAGGTCTTCAACTTATCTTCTTCTGCCATCAGAATTTGGTTATATCCAGAATATCCGTCTACTGTCGTTATCATGGCGCTCCCTGCGATGTTGTCCACCAACAGATCAATGTGAGGTAAAGGAAAGTTATCCTTCGGGCATGCTTTATTTAAATCCCTATAATCGACACACATCCTAACTTTTCCATCTTTCTTCGGAACTGGAACGATATTTGCTAACCAATCTGTGTACTCCACGACTTCAAGAAATCTAGCCGCAATTTGCTTTTCAACTTCTTCTTTGATCTTTTGGCTCCATTGCTCCCTTAATCTTCTTAACTTCTGCTTTATCGGCTTAATACCAGGATTAGTAGGGATGAAATGTTGCGCTATATCTCTATCGATTCCAGGCATATCACTATAAGTCCATGCAAAAGCCTCTCCATACTCTTTTAATATTTTAGTAAACCTCTCTTTTTCCTCAAGAGTTATGTCAATGGCAAGTTCAATTAATTTTGGTTCGTTAAGTGTACCAATGTCAATAAAAGTGGTTTCTACATTGCCTATCATGAATGTGTGTATGTCATTGCTATTATTGTGCATGCAATCATGAGACCATAAGTAAGCAAAACGAAGTTTATTATTCATTGCATAAGACAAATCATCATACAAAGCATCATTAAAAGCATCAAATAAATCTTCAGTCGGAAGTGCCTCTTCGTGTGTCTTGGCCTTGTCTTCCTTTTTAGCATCTCCCTCTCCCTTAGACACCGTAAAACCCACTACGTTGACAAACTTGAAACTCCACTTGCTGCTTGAGGTAATCACCGCCCCTAACTCTATCCCAAGTGTATTTTTCTTCTCAGTGCTTTGTTGTCTTCCCCATTCAAAGAAGTCAATAGCATTCAACGATAGCACAGTGGAAGCTCTTTCGGACACCTGTGTCTCTCCCTTGACAAACCAGTCGTATAGCTTTTTCATGTCTCTCTCGTTTTTCTTTTCATTGAAACTTCTTTCTTCCTCTTCCTCATACCCTATCCCCTTTTTTGTTGTTTGAAACTTAAAGTCAGGCAAAATTGCGAGACCTTTGCCTTCTCGACCCAACCCTCTTCCAAACGTATACTGTTGCTTTTTCATCATGTTTACAACTGTTGAATTGAAGCTATCTATCATTGCAATCTGAAAGCCTCCCAAGACCGGTGGGTCTGCCCAAACTGCCACTACCTCAAAATCATCATTGCCATGTATTGTGACTATTCCCTCTTCCTTGGGAAACTTAATCTTCTGATGGAGGGTGGATGAGACCCCTCCCAATGGGTGAAACCAACTTCTGCCTAACAACAAAGTGAAAGATGAGGGTATGTCCAGGACTACGAATTCCACTTCTGAAGATATCGGACCTACTGTCACAGTGGTAGAGAATGTGCCTATCACCTCTCTTTTACTTGCATCATAAGCCCTTATTACAATTCCCGAAGGTTGTAGATCTGTCACTGTCTTCTTCAACTTATTCAGTATCTTCAAAGGACAAACATTAATGGCAGAGCCATCATCAACCATGACATAAGGACACTTACATCCCCCAACTATTGCTTGGATAAAGAGAGCCCTCGAGTGATTCTTACCTTCACTTGGCAATTCTTCGTCAGTGAAACTTATTACCCCGTTTTGTTCAATTGAGACTAGATCCACCAGTTCCTCTGGGGTCATCGTAGTAGACACAACCATCGCTTCCAGTGCTGCCTTCATCGCTAAACGGTGCTTCTCCGAATTCATTAACATATCCCAGACTGTCACACTAGCTTGAGTCCTCTTTAACTGTTTAATAAGACCATCCTCCTCAGGCTCGATGATCGTTTTCCCCTTCTCCTCCTTTTTCTTCTCAACCTCTTTCCCTTTCTCCATCCCATAACTTAAGCCACTCCTCGTAACTTGAGATACTTCTTCCTCCTCTTCAGAGCTTGCCCATATGTCAATAGGCTCTTCCTCGTCTGAGCTTGCCCATATATCCACTGCCCTTATCTGTCTTTCTACTTCTTCCAACCCTACCATATACAAGCCGGGCGGAGGTGGTATCCCATGTTTAGGAAGAGGATTGTGTCTCACACTCGGTTGCTTCTCTGGATCACTTATTTTACCGGCATCAATAAGGTCCTGAACCTCATGTTTTAATCTTATACAGTTCTCAGTGTCATGCCCAGGGGTTTGGTGGAAGCGGCAATAAGCATCTTTATTAAAGTTTACCGGCAATGGGTTAGGTAGTGGTCTTGGTGGTGGTAATTGTAATAGTCCCTTTCTTGTCAACCTATCAAGCAGTCGGGCCAATGGTATGTTGAATTTTGAAAATCTCCGGTGCATCATAGCATTTACATCAACTGTCTTCTTTGGTCCACTATTGCTAGGGCCGCTGTTGCTCTTACCAGAATCAAACCTTCTGAAACTTCCCTCTTTCCGTATAGATAATGCATCCTCTATTTGTATTCCTGCTTCATACAATTGTTCAAACGTAAGGATAGGGAAAAAGCAAATCTTCTCATAGTATACTGGCAGTAAGTTCTTCATGACTATCTTCACTTGGTCTCGCTCTGACGGCCTGTTAGCCATCTTTGTTGCCTTGCCTCTCCATCTCATGAGAAATTCAGCAAAGGATTCATTACTTCTTTGCTTGGTTGTTTCAAGATCTCTCATTGTAACATCAAAAACTGTATTATAAGAGTACTGCTGTAGAAACCTTTCTGCTAGCTCATGCCAATCACTTCGTTCAATTCGTCCCAAATTATAGTACCAACTATTAGCCACACCTTCTAGAGATAGGGGAAAAAGAGCTACTATCTGGTCTTTTGATAACTCCGTAGTCCTCATGATAGTAAGGTACTGCCTTAAATGGGCTTTTGGATCACCAGTCCCATCAAACTTTGTCAGGTCTGGCATTTTGAACTTATATGGCAACCTTTTATCCTCTACGAAATCCAGGTCTTCCATGTCCATTATAGACGATGCCCCCCCTTGTTTTTTAACCGCAGCCTGTAACTGATCGATCCTCCTAAAAATCTCCTGGTCCCTATTTGTCATTGTAGACCTTTCATAAGTCTCTTTCAAGCTTTCATCTTTTCCTTTCTTGTGGCCTATATAATCCTCCAAGTCATAAAATTCATCTCTCAAGTTATTCCTATCTTGGGCTTGACCCCTTTCCTCATTAGTCTCCCCTGTGACTTTTTGTTTCCCTTCTATCTTGGCCATCATCTGAGCCATTTTATCCATTAAAACGTCCACTTTGGCAGCTAGTTTTTCCTCTACCATTGCTTCCATTCTTCTAGTTATTTCATTCATCAAATCCTCCTGCGCCATGACTTTTGATTGTGATATTGTATCTTGCGAACTGTCCCCCCAAGTGACCAAACTCGCGCCCTCGAATTTGGAGCTTAAATTAGAAAATCTCCGAAGTCTCCTTCCCTCACGGGTCCACTTTACTACTGGATCTATTTTAGCTGAAAATCACAAAGACTGCTTAGTTATGAATGCATAAAGGTAGGTAGATGATTAGCTGCAAAACAAAGGTTAGCATGAATGCATGCAATGCATGTTATGAATGGATAGAGACACATGTCTCCTAAGACTCGAGTAGTTGACTGAGGGGATATAAGTGAAAAAGTCATTTTTGCCTAAAGCCTGCCAAAAGGGATTTGCTGGTGGATGATGAAGTACTCGCTTCGTAAGTTTCTCGATCAACTTTCTTGCATTTAAAAAAAGAATTTTGCAAGCTTAGTTCTTTTTTCTTTTTCTACTAACATCATTTCGATGAGATGACACCCATGCCTTATATTCATCACTAGTAGTAACATCTTTGGGTGGGCCTAAGTTGAACTGAATGATCCGTCGGGTCCAAGTGTTGCGAATATGCTCCAAGAATCGAGTTGTCAGTGGCCAGGTGGTGATTTCATGGTCTATATTCGGGATTCTCTGTCTCTCTCCATATTGTCTGCAAAAACGTGTTGGGTCATAAAATGATGCAGCTGTCATGCTACAAATCACCACACATTTAGTATATGTGCGAAGCGTATAAAACTTGATCTTCCACCATGGACAGTGCCATCTAATTTTGTCTTCTGGTATAGTAGAAAGCCAATTATCCCAATTATCTCTAGTGCGAGAAGGAAGTAGTAACTTTCGAGCACGAAAATACTTAGGTCCAGCTCGATCCATAGATAAAGGTGACTCGACCAAAGATAATCTTTCATACAGCCACACTTGTAGTAAAATTGCACTCCCCTTAAAGAAGTCCTTCTTGTCGCGAACCACTTCGTCGATCCCATTCAATGTCTCCCCCAAAATTACCGGAATCGGTGATCTTCCCTCTTTCATCTCAGTTATTAAAGATAATATCCTATAATGCCCCTGCCCCGGCCTTGATACCAACAAGTACTGTGCTAATAAGCAAAATACTAGCACCTCTACCCACTTGTGTCGCCCTGATTGCCGTTTGTCTTGACATTTTTCAATCAACAACCCCAATGAGACCCATTCTTTACACGTGGTAATCAAGTGTGCCTCTTCGGTTGATATCCCAAACACTTCTCTCATCGCCCCTGGATAATCCATATTTAACTTTGGCAAAGCTATCTCTTCGGTGGAAACTTGACTTCGATACATGATGGCGTTAAAATCTTCTATTGTTGGACATAACTCTGCCGCTCTGAATCTGAACACATGTTTCTCCGGATCCCAAAAGGTCGAGGCTGCCATAAGAAATTCTTGATTTATATTGCAGTGCTGTAAGTACTTAAGGCTCTCCAGTTGTGCCCATTTCATCTGTTCCCAGTCGGTTCCTTTTAATTCAGTCATCATCTTCTTTAAGGCATTTCGTGTTGCCTCGGCCATTTCCTGCAATGCATGAGTATGACATGTAAGGTGCGAGTGTGCAATTAGTAACTTTTCTTTTTGTGTTTTTTTTTTTTAATGCATGCTTAAGTACAACACATGAGATGCATGGCTAGTTTTGGCCGGGCAACATCCTTTCAAGGTAACTCCACTTTAAAGCTTAGGCTCCTCGCAGTCTTGGCATCTTGTCTTCTCATGACCGTATTCCAGAATGGCTAGTCCCTTTGGCATGACTTTAGGCATTGTGACTTTTCCACTTCCTAAGTCTTCTAGTGTTTAAGCCTACCTTCCTTATTTCTCCCTTCGCCTCCTTATCACTCATACGCGAAAGGTTCGATAGTCAAAACTGCCCTAGGTATGGGTTAATGTCAACAGTATTCCTGTGACTTGCGCCTTAGACCTAATGAATCCTTTACATATGAAGTTTCGAGTTTTATGTGCCCATTTGGGAGTATGTCGAGTCATGTCATAAAGATTTCTACAAAACGATGTTTCAAAAAGTTTTCTCCTAATGGAGAGCCACTTAAAGGAACAATCGGTGATATCTTGATGTCATGGATCAAGACATATTTCAGAATGGGCAACAAAAACTTGAGACCTTATGTATAAGGATTCGACTCGATCAATCACATACAAAAGGGGTCCTAAGGATTGACATCTATGGGCCACTACATGGGCTTGACTCGGGTAAAGGTCAATGGCTACCTTAGGCGAGAACCAAAGGTTTTTTTTATATACACGAGGGTACGATGCCTAAGGCTGATGTACAAGACAGACTACCCCTGGGCCGAGTGGGCTTTCGGGCGAAGTCTGGATTGCCATCGGGGTTAATAGGGACAAGGAGTGTACAGTGGGTGTGAGTGTTGTGCAATGCAAGGAACTTGATTAAACTTAGAAGCGCTTTACAAACTTACCACATCGGAATCGACTCTTCGCATTGTCCCCAGTGGAGTCGCCAGAGCTGTGGCGCCGGTTTTTGCCGCGTCGAGCGAGGACAGACTTACCACTCTTGTTTAACCACC
>JAJEJH010000933.1:106348-123979 GCA_026122585.1 Anacardium occidentale | reverse complement strand
TTAGTCTCCCCTGTGACTTTTTGTTTCCCTTCTATCTTGGCCATCATCTGAGCCATTTTATCCATTAAAACGTCCACTTTGGCAGCTAGTTTTTCCTCTACCATTGCTTCCATTCTTCTAGTTATTTCATTCATCAAATCCTCCTGCGCCATGACTTTTGATTGTGATATTGTATCTTGCGAACTGTCCCCCCAAGTGACCAAACTCGCGCCCTCGAATTTGGAGCTTAAATTAGAAAATCTCCGAAGTCTCCTTCCCTCACGGGTCCACTTTACTACTGGATCTATTTTAGCTGAAAATCACAAAGACTGCTTAGTTATGAATGCATAAAGGTAGGTAGATGATTAGCTGCAAAACAAAGGTTAGCATGAATGCATGCAATGCATGTTATGAATGGATAGAGACACATGTCTCCTAAGACTCGAGTAGTTGACTGAGGGGATATAAGTGAAAAAGTCATTTTTGCCTAAAGCCTGCCAAAAGGGATTTGCTGGTGGATGATGAAGTACTCGCTTCGTAAGTTTCTCGATCAACTTTCTTGCATTTAAAAAAAAGAATTTTGCAAGCTTAGTTCTTTTTTCTTTTTCTACTAACATCATTTCGATGAGATGACACCCATGCCTTATATTCATCACTAGTAGTAACATCTTTGGGTGGGCCTAAGTTGAACTGAATGATCCGTCGGGTCCAAGTGTTGCGAATATGCTCCAAGAATCGAGTTGTCAGTGGCCAGGTGGTGATTTCATGGTCTATATTCGGGATTCTCTGTCTCTCTCCATATTGTCTGCAAAAACGTGTTGGGTCATAAAATGATGCAGCTGTCATGCTACAAATCACCACACATTTAGTATATGTGCGAAGCGTATAAAACTTGATCTTCCACCATGGACAGTGCCATCTAATTTTGTCTTCTGGTATAGTAGAAAGCCAATTATCCCAATTATCTCTAGTGCGAGAAGGAAGTAGTAACTTTCGAGCACGAAAATACTTAGGTCCAGCTCGATCCATAGATAAAGGTGACTCGACCAAAGATAATCTTTCATACAGCCACACTTGTAGTAAAATTGCACTCCCCTTAAAGAAGTCCTTCTTGTCGCGAACCACTTCGTCGATCCCATTCAATGTCTCCCCCAAAATTACCGGAATCGGTGATCTTCCCTCTTTCATCTCAGTTATTAAAGATAATATCCTATAATGCCCCTGCCCCGGCCTTGATACCAACAAGTACTGTGCTAATAAGCAAAATACTAGCACCTCTACCCACTTGTGTCGCCCTGATTGCCGTTTGTCTTGACATTTTTCAATCAACAACCCCAATGAGACCCATTCTTTACACGTGGTAACCAAGTGTGCCTCTTCGGTTGATATCCCAAACACTTCTCTCATCGCCGCTGGATAATCCATATTTAACTGTGGCAAAGCTATCTCTTCGGTGGAAACTTGACTTCGATACATGATGGCGTTAAAATCTTCTATTGTTGGACATAACTCTGCCGTTCCGAATCTGAACACATGTTTCTCCGGATCCCAAAAGGTCGAGGCTGCCATAAGAAATCCTTGATTTATATTGCAGTGTTGTAAGTACTTAAGACTCTCCAGTTGTGCCCATTTCATCTGTTCCCAGTCTGTTCCTTTCAATTCAGTCATCATCTTCTTTAAGGCATTTCGTGTTGCCTCGGCCATTTCCTGCGATGAAACATGATGCATGAGTATGATACGTAAGGTGCGAGTGTGCAATTAGTAACTTTTTTCTTTTTGTGTTTTTTTTTTTTGATGCATGCTTAAGTACAACACATGAGATGCATGGCTAGTTTAGGCCGGGCAACATCCTTTCAAGGTAACTCCACTTTAAAGCTTAGGCTCCTCGCAGTCTTGGTGTCTTGTCTTCTCATGACCGTATTCCAGAATGGCTAGTCCCATTGGCATGACTTTAGGGATTGTGACTTTTCCACTTCCTAAGTCTTCTAGTGTTTAAGCCTACCTTCCTTATTTCTCCCTTCGCCTCCTTATCACTCCTACGCGAAAGGTTCGATAGTCAAAACTGCCCTAGGTATGGGTTAATGTCAACAGTATTCCTGTGACTTGCGCCTTAGACCTAATGAATCCTTTACATATGAAGTTTCGAGTTTTATGTGCCCATTTTGGGAGTATGTCGAGTCATGTCACAAAGATTTCTACAAAATAATGTTTCAGAAAGCTTCCTCCTAGTGGAGACCACTCAAAGAAACAATCAGTGAAATCTTGATGTCATGGATCAAGGCATATTTCAAAATGGGCAACAAAAAATCTGAGACCTTATGTGATAGATTCGACTCGATCACTCACATGCAAAAAGGGTCTTAAGGATTGACATCTATGGGCCACTACATGGGCTTGACTCGGGTAAAGGTCAAGGGCTACCTTAGGCGAGAACCAAAGGTTCTTTTTATATACACGAAGGTACGTTGCCCAAGGCTGATGTACAAGACAGACTACCCCTGGGCCGAGTGGGCTTTCGGGCGAAGTCTGGATTGCCATCGGGGTTGATAGGGACAAGGAGTGCATAGTGGGTGTGAGTGTTGTGCAATGCAAGGAACTTGATTAATCTCAGAAGCGCTTTACAAACTTACCACATCGGAATCGACTCTTCGCACTTTCCCCAGTGGAGTCGCCAGAGCTGTGGCGCCGGTTTTTGCCGCGCCGAGCGAGGACAGACTTACCACTCTTGTTTAACCACCCTAGACGTGGCCAAGAGGAGCGCATAACGGGTTTTTGGCCCGCTACGGAGTCTATGGAGTCGCCACCCGGGAGTAACCCCGGGAAAATACACATCGGTGAGGATGGGCGATTTTTGGATCCCTTGCGAAGGACCCAACTACCCCTCACCTGCCCAATGGGTCGGGTTCGGAGAGTCAGGTACGGCAATGGGAAGGTGTTAGGCACCCACGCCGCCCGGCATGAAAGCCGGCCTCCACTATTGTGGTTCGTTCGTTAAACGCGTTACCGAGTTTAATTAAGTTCCGTATTACCACACGATGCATTTTAATAATCATACATATACATTCATCCACGAAAATAATGAAATATGAAAAAGAAAATAATTAAAAATTACAACCCTTTTCATACACCCCTATACATTTTCTCTAACCCTAAACAAGCCTAATAAATAAACCCTGCAAAACAAATTAGGTTAATTATACAATATAAAATCAAACCAACATAAATCGAAAATTAAAAATTACAACTGTTTTCCATACACCCTTATACATTTCTTCTAACCCTAAACAAGCCTAATAAATAAATAAATCCTGCAAAAACAATTTTGTTAATTAATCCAATAAAATAAACAAATATATTAAATAAATAAATCAACCCAAGTAAAAAAACAGCCCACTCAACAGTAATATCCGAAGTGCAGCCCAACCAGTGGAAATTGACAGCATGCAGCCCAACCAGGAGGCCCAATATATCACACACACACACAGTAGGCCCAGTAGGAATTAATAACAACAATAATCATATTCCACCCCCAGCCGAGACTCGAACCCGCGCCCAACAGAACTAAACTTTCCGCCTTTCACCACCACGGCAACAGCCACATTCGTGTATTTAATTTAAATACAATGACAAAATACATAATGCACACAAATACACCATTTTTCCCAAGCAAATACAAAATCTACAGTTTATACATATATAAAAATATACAATAATGCCAACATTCAGAGTATATAACATACACTATTTTATAATTACACAATACATATAACATATATACAGAAACATTTATTTACAAAACACAAATCTTGGCATGCCACATGTAATTAAATATTATATAGAAATATAATATGATGATAACCAATTTTTAATTAACTCATGTATGTGCATCATTTCAACAAATTACCAACCAATAAAAATACGTAAACTTCCTTACATATACGTATTTATTTAAGCTAAAACCACCATTATGAACCACATAAAATATATGTACAATAAAAATATTACACCACACAAAATTATATAGTATAATATATGACAAATATATATACACTATAAAATAACTTTGAATATATATAGTAAAATACAGTATATAAATACAAATTAAATATATATGTATTATATCAATATACAGTAATAAATAAATAAATAAATAAATAAAATTAATATACAGTAATAAACAAAAATAATAATAATAAATGAAAAATAAAAACCACACAAATCTGCAGCACGGCTTGAACCTGGGAGGGGGAAATGACATAACCCGCCTATTGCCGTTAAGGCGGGCAGTCTCATCCAACATATGGATGCAAGCAGTATATTATATATATTATATGCCAATACACAGGACATACAGCACAATATATAGGATATATATATACATAACAAAAATAAATATATACAGTAGATTATAATATACACATGTATATGCAGGATGAAAAATACAGAATACAGAATATATAATAAACAAGAGTACAATACAAAAAAAAATACAGATATAAATAATCAAATCAAATACATAATATATAAAAAAAAGAAAAAAATACAAAATAAACAATACATATACAATGTAAATACAGAATATAAAAATAGATGAAATATGCATATAAAATATCAATATATCTATACAGAATAAATAGAAAAATTGATGTAAATTATAAAACATATATACAACATAAAATGAAATAATATAGAAATTTTGTTTATAAAAAATTCCCCTCAGGGACTAACCTGAATGTGAATATCTTCAAGCTTTCCAATGTTGAGCCAAAGATTAGCTAGGTGAAAATCGGATTCAAATATATATATATATTTTTTATCTCTGTATTTTTTTTTTTACTGTATTTTTTCTTTCTGGAGCTTTCTCTCCTCTCTAAAATTTTCTTCCCCTCCCCCTTTTTCTCTATGACCCCTTCTCTCTTTTTTTATAGGCGGTTTGGACGATAAAAAGGTATCAGCCGTCCAGCCACCCAGCGCGCGACACGCAGCCTGGCAGCAGCAGGAGAGAGACAGGGAGGCATGCGCTGAAAAACAGAAAAACAGAATGCAGTATTAAAGCTGACTCAGTTGGCGCGTGAAATACACGCGCGACGAGCACAGGTCCGTCTGCTTCATCGCGCGTGTGATCCACGCGCCCTGCAGGCTCATCCCTGGGCCTTCTCCTCCAGCCGGGCCAGCATACTGCTGAAGTTTGGGCTGCACACTGGGCCTCCTTATTCCTCTCCTCTTTTGGGTTAGCTATTTGGGTCATCATTTTGGGTTTTCATGATTTTGATTTGATTTGATTTTTTTTTTTTTGATTTTTTTTTGATTTTTTTTTTTTTTTTTTTTCTTTTCTAATTCATCCATCCTCGGCTCAACATCTCGAAAACTCTAAGTTAACATCCAGGTTTTTCATCATCGGGGGTGACCCGGTTGGGTCCAAAATGGGGTGTCTACATATATAAGTGAGCCGAGTGCATTGAGTTCATTTTTCTCACCCAATTTCATTTTAGCCAAAGTTTCCCTCTTCATTTCAGTTCCTCCTAACCTTAGAGAGGAAATCCAGCCAGCGGTTGCTCCCAATCCGGTGAGAGAGCCAAGAGAATAGTTCGAAAGAGTAGTTTTCAGAGGCAATTGCGAGAGGTAAGTGTTCGCTTACTTCTCCTCGTATTTTTCTAGCTTTTCCTTGATGAATTATGATGTTTGGCATGTTGATGGGTTCATGCTTGCTTATATGACGATATTTGTGACTTGAGATGATGAATTTGCCATCCTTGTTTGAGAAAGTTTTAGTGAGAGAAAGTGGTTGCTTCCATGGTGAAATGCTTGATAATTGATGCATGTGGAAATTGAACTCGTTTATATGCTTAGTGAAGTGCTGGGAATATGTATTGAAAGCTGATTTGAAATTGATTGTGAATCAGTTGAGGAATTGTACATTTTCCAAGCGGTGTTCTTATTGAAGAACAAGACACACGACCGTGTGCCTACATGGCACGATCATGTGCCTTTGTTTTCCAAAACACACGCCCGTGTGCACGCTGTGTGCATGGGCAAGAATAGCAGACACACGCCTGTGTGTCCTGAGGGACACGCCCATATGCCTGTTGTTTCAAAGAAAGTACCCAGATTCCAGTAGCTTGCACGGTTGGACGCACGATTGATGCACGGTCCCATGCATCCAGGTACACGCCCGTGTGCCTTAGCCATGCACGCCCGTGTGTGAGGCATGCACGCCCGTGCGCTTTGCCCCACACGCCCGTGCATCAGTAGATTTTCAGAAAAATAGTATAAATTGGTTTGTAAAGCATGCGAATTCAGATTAATGGCATAAATGCTTCAGATAAGCATCAGATAAGCAGTAATTCAGGTAATAAAGTTGCATATGCATACCATAGCATGACATGTAGCTTCAAAAAGGATCAAGGGATCTGAATTCAGTAGTATTCAGTATTCATAACCCGATGTACAGGTAAGAGTATAGGGTGAACTCAAGGGGACATCTGTGGGATTCAGCTTTCTGACACCAGTCAGAATGTTCAGCAGCATTTCAGTTTCAGCCTTCTGACACCGGTCAGATCGTCCAGCAGTTATTATTTAGCTTTCTAGCCAATAGCTAGACTGTTCAGCCCACATGGTCAGGATGTCGAATCCCTGTGTTCACCAAGTCTGATCAGCACAGCAGGTACCTACGGGTACATTCAGATATTCAATTATTCAAATGCATGCATCCATCAGTATTTTCAATAGCATGACATGACATACACATCGTGACATGAATAATAATGAGAATCAGATTAATCAGATATTCAGATAATCAGTTTCAGATTCCAGCAAGCGCATAAATGTATGAATAGGGTCGAGGCCAGGTATGTTTGTGATTGTTTGTGCTTGCTTGGGTTTTGAGGGAAGTAAGGAGCGCTTACTGGGTGATCTTTATAACTCATCCCCCTCCTTCTTCCATCCTTTTCAGGTGTTCGTGTTGTGTCTAAGGAGCGAGTGGATCGAGGCTTGCGGGAGAGGGCCCACACCACGATCTCAGTATGTATATATATCAGTTTTGGACCTGTGTGGTCATGTTGTAAATGTTTTATGTAATCATATGTACAGAAACAGCGTGTATGTATGAAAAAAGGCATTATGGGCCCATTGTACAGAAAGACAATGTATATTTCAGTTTATGTATTTCAGTTCAGCTTCCGCAGGTGTATTCAGAATGTATAGCAGAAACAGTTTTATTTTATTTTCGTAGGATTCCCGTCTCAGGTACCCGAGTTTTCAGATTATTAATAAAAGTTCCCCGTATTATTCAACAGCAGGGGTACTCGGTGCGGCGGGTCCTACATGTGTTGAATCTCTGTATTCATCAGTCTAGCCAACACAGTAGTTATTTTAAGATATAGTACTTTTTGATTCAGTTTTCAACATATATTATGTGTACATATTCCAGACCTTCGAATCACAGCTTTTACTTTAGAAAGAGTTTTTAAAAAACCATGTCCAAGGGTAAGTTTTATGACTATTCAACATACATATGATATCGGTATACTTATTCATGTCATGTATAGCATCTCATGAGAAACAGAACAAATAATAACAAAGAACACTACAAAAAATAGATGCATTTCCAGAAATGAAGAAATAAGAAAACAATAAAGCAGAAAAAACGTGACAAGTCACGAGATCAATTAGAGCTTGGAACCTACTTGTGTTAGAACTAGGAAACTTTCGCTGAGTAATTTTATCACTTACCCGTCCCTTCTTATTTCTATTGAACCTTTAGTGTTTTGATGATTTCGAAAATGTGTTAAAATTTATAAAATGACCAAATTAACCCTGGCATGAACTTGGTTCATGACCAAAATCGGGCCGAAAAGTTATTTTGCAGGAACATGTATGCACATGAGCAATTGAAGACTCACACGGCCGTGTATTCAGCATTTGAAGCCACACACGCCCGTGTATTGAGCTGCACACGCCCGTGCATGAAGAGTTTGAAGTCACACGCCCGTGGGAGAACACACACACGCCCGTGTGTTGAAGGACACACAGCCGTGTGTCAAGCTACAGGGAGCACACGACCGTGTGCTGCAAAGGACACAGCCGTGTGTCAAGCTACAGGGAGCACACGACCGTATGCTGCAAAGGACACAGCTGTGTGTCAAAGGAGAATGACACACACGGTCGTGTAGCATAAACCACACGCCCGTGTGCAAGGCCAAAGTGCAGCCGTGCGTCTCCCGTGTACCTCCCGTGCGTGTACCCGTGTGCGCTTCTGGAATGTAAAGGCGTCTGGAAGAAAAATGACACACGCCCGTGTGTTACAAATGTGCACGCCCGTGCTAGCTCAAAAGTGACCGTTGGAAAGTGCAGAAAAAGGGAAGCACGACCGTGCAACAAGAGGTCACGCACGTGTAACTTTCCAGAAAGGCTCCAACGGTTCTCAAATCAGCAGCAACGGCTATATTCTTCCAATTCCTATAAATTGGAGCTGATTTGAAGATGCAAGGGTTAGAGAATCAGGCCCAAGAACTCCACTCTTTCATTCTCTAAACTCCTCTCCAAATTTCTCTCACAAACACAATTGTAAATCCTTAGAGAGAAAACCTTGAGAGCAAATTGTATATCTACCTTGTGACGCAAATCATTGTAATTCCACAAACCCTTGGGTGCAATCCCGTGAAACTAGTGTTGGGGCGTAATCCCTGTTAAAACTAAGTTAAGGGCGCAATCCCTTTATCAAAACTAGTGTTAAGGGCGAAATTCCCTTGTTGAAAAAAACTATTGTAACTTTGGGTTAAAGTTAGTGGAAGGAAAATCTTCAAGCGGGGTTGCTTGGAGTAGTGGACGTAGGAGGCATGGAGAAGCTCCAAACCACTATAAATCGGTTGAGCATTTCTTTTCCCTTACTCTCTTTAAATTCGTGTTTATATTATTTATTTGCTTGGTTGTGTTTAATTTGAATTATATGCATAATTGAGTTGGTAGAATAGGAAAAACGTTTTAAACTTGATAAATTTTTAATTAACCTATTCACCCCCCCTCTAGGTTATTTGCCATTTAGCTATTTGGGGTTTTACAATTGGTATCAGAGCTTGGGCTCTTGTTTTCGAAAATCTAACAATTTTTAGAGCTTAAGATCCGTTTTCGAAACTTACATGACAAATATTTTTCAAAAACCATCTTTCGAAGAAGGGGGTAGTTCAAATAGGTCACCCTTATTTTGTGGTATAAATTATGGTCAATGGAAAATTCATATGAAATTTTTTGTTCAATCCATTGACTATAAACTTTGGAAAATTATTGATAAGGGTGATTTTGTCCCTATTAATCCAAATACAAATTTACCCAAGAATGAATTTGAATTTAATGAAAATGATGAAAAATTGATGAGTTTAAATTCAAGGGCATTAAATATGCTGTTTTGTGCTTTAGATACCACGGAATTTAACCGTGTTTCTTCTTGTGAAACAGCACATGAAGCTTGGATGATCCTCCAAATGACTCATGAAGGTACAAGCCAAGTGAGGGAGTCCAAGGTGGAGATGCTTTTCCGTGAGTACGAATTGTTCGAAATGAAGAAAGATGAAAACCTCACAGAGATGTATAAACGCTTCTCAAACCTAGTAAATGAATTGAGAGGATTGGGAAAGAGGTTTGAGAATGTTGAATTGGTCAGGAAGGTGTTACGGTCATTGTCGGAAGCTTGGAGTATGAAAGTGACGGCAATTGAAGAATCGAAGGACTTGACCAATATGGGCATGGACGAATTGATCGGGAGTCTCCTAACTCACGAAATGAAATGGATGCCCAAGAAAGAGGAGAAAAAGAAGAATATCGCACTCAAGATTGAGGAGGATACAAGTGAAGATAAAGAAAACTCAACCGAAGAGGAGAGCTCGATGGATGAAGAAGATTTGAAGATGCTCTCCAAGAAATTCAGCAAGTTCTTTTCAAAAGGGAAGAAGAAAAAGAAAGAAAAAGTGGTGACTTGCTACGAGTGCAGAAAGGAAGGGCATTATCGGCAAGAATGCCCTCAAGCGAAAAAGAAATATTCGAAAAAGAAACATTCAAAAAAGAAGATGCTTGTCGCATTAAGCAAGGAGGATTCAGACGATGAGGATGAAGATGAAGGTGAACGAATCTCCTTGTGCTTTTACACCGAAAACAAAAACTGAAGAAGTGGTGTATAAGTAAAGGTTGAAGCACAACACATATTCAGGTAAATTATTCTAAACATGTTCAATTATGTGTTGTGAATGATAATTGTGTTTATATGAAAATGTGGTTGGTGAATATGTGCTGATTTATATATTTGTATGATGTGCTTGATAATTCATGTGTCTGCTCTGAATTCGAATCGAATTGATCCAAAAATATTTTCGAAATCGGTCAATATCTGAATTAATATATTAACATCCCTCTTAGTTGATCAAAATGAGCAAAAATCCTATTTTGTTGTGTTTTGATTGATTTTAAATTTCGTCATTGCATTTTGAAATTTTTCCCGATCACACGACTGTGTATCATATGCACACGACTGTGCTTGACCAGCACACGCCCGTGCATAAAATACACGCTCGTATTTTTCTTAAAAACGTTGAAACACGCCCGTGTGCGAGAAGCCGTACGACCGTGTTATTTGCGCATTATGCAGCACACACGCCCGTGTGTATGAGAGACACACGACCGTGTGTATTTGGGGATCCAGACACACGCCCGTGTGTCCGCTGCTATATAAGAAAATCCAGATTTTTCTCCCCATTTCAACGCACATTAGAACCCTAGCCGCCCCTTTGCCAATTTTCTCTCAAATTTTTCTCAAAAATCACTCTTTTTTCATCATATTTCTCACCTACATTTGGTTTCTAACATCATTTCATCAAGTTCTCTTGCATTCCCATAAGATTTCATACCAATTTTGGCATCAAATCCATCAAAATTATTTTTATTTCAAAGTCAATCTCAAAAATGCCTCCAAGAATGAAGAATGCGAATAAAAGATCGAATGAAGGGCCGTATGGAATTGTTTTTCAGAATAAAGAGCAAAAGGTACGCCTCGATCGACTTGTTGGAAAATCAATTTATATTGGAAGATGCTTAGATTTATCAATTTTAAGAAAAATTGGAATTTTAGAGGATGTAATGGTTTTAGTTAGATCTTTGAAATTGGAGAAATTATTTTTGATGAGATATAATGCCTATGAAGGATTAGTTTATGAGTTTTACAGTTCGTTACAATTATCGAAAGATCCTAGGGGAACGATTTTGGATTATACTATGAAGTTCCGATTAGGAAATTTAAGTTAGACTGTAAAACCAGAGGAATTAGCAAGCTGGTTAGAATGTGATTATGAAGGAATTCTTGATATGCCTGGAGGGCGTAGTTCACAGGCATCATGGATTCACTATACGGGAACCGATTTTTATCATGCGCATAAAGCCAAGGCATCGGCTATGCGGAGCTCGAGTCTAAAAATTTTTCATCGAATGATTACCTACACATTAAATGCTAGAACAAATACTAATGGACATGTAAGTGTGAGAGATCTAGCATTGATGGAAGCCGCATTGGAAAACGCTCAAGTGGATGTAGCTCGGTGGTTAATTGGGAAATTAAATGACATTTAGGAAAATATAGATAAACCCCGAGTTCCGATCGACTTTGGAATGCTGATATCCTTTTTTGCTGAGAAGCTCAGATTGGATTTATCAGAATATGAGCATCAAGTAATTCCCTTCACAGACATCCACTACATTAGTGCAGATGCTTTGTTCAGAATGAAAATAATTGAAAAAGACGGTTCAGAGGGATGGAGACTAGTCGTACTATTGGAGAGACTGAACCTTCTGCAGCTCCTTCAGGTGCCCCATCACATGCAGCCGAATCCAATGGAAGAAGAGGGAAGAGGACGTGAGTGGATCAAGGAATGGAATCTCAATCTCCCTCTGAAATGCAAAGGCTAATGGCTTCATTTGAAACTTTTCAAGGACAAGACTTAGAGAATTTCCACTTTATGAAGCAAGAGATAGTCGGCATAAGCAACAGAATGGGACGTCTTGAAGACCGAGTAAGTGGAATGGAAAATCAGTTACAAGTTCTTAATTCTCGGTTTCCATCTGTATCAGTACAAGATGATGATGATGCCCCTCCACCAGCTCAAGATTGAAAACATCCTTCATATGCATTCTTTCATGCATCATTTGCACAATTTAAATTTTCTTTGAGGAACATTAATTTTTTTTTTGTTTAGATTGTGTTGATTTTAATATAATATTGATAATATTTTTTTAAGTGACTTGTTATTGCTTTGATTGTTGATGTTGATGAATTGAAGTAGTTGGTGATTATATTGATATTGCTTGGTTAATAATTTGCTTGTTGGATAATTGTTGATATTTTGGGAGTGTATATTTCTTGTTATGTTTGGGAAATATCTGAAAAACAGAGGAGACTCTGTCGAATTTTTTTTTATTTATGACAAAAAGGGGGAGAAAAAAATGAGGGTTAAAATTTATCGAAAATTTTTATATGCATGAAGATAGGGGGAGTAATGAAAATTTTTATATATGCATAAAGATAGGGGGAGTAATAAAAATTTATTGAAAATGCTTTATTGAAAATTTTAACATATTTTGTCATCAATCAAAAAGGGGGAGATTGTTGAACCCTTAGTGTTTTGATGATTTCGAAAATATGTTAAAATTTATAAAATGACCAAATTAACCCTGGCATGAACTTGGTTCATGACCAAAATCGGGCCGAAAGGCTGTTTTGCAGGAACATGTATGCACATGAGCAATTGAAGACTCACACGGCCGTGTATTCAGCATTTGAAGCCACACACGCCCGTGTATTGAGCTGCACACGCCCGTGTCATGCATTAAAGTCACACACGCCCGTGCATGAAGAGTTTGAAGTCACACGCCCGTGGGAGAACACACACACGCCCGTGTGTTGAAGGACACACAACCGTGTGTCAAGCTACAGGGAGCACACGACCGTGTGCTGCAAAGGACACAGCCGTGTGTCAAGCTACAGGGAGCACACGACCGTGTGCTACAAAGGACACAGTCGTGTGTCAAAGGAGAATGACACACACGGCCGTGTAGCATAAACCACACGCCCGTGTGCAAGGCCAAAGTGTAGCCGTGGGTCTCCCGTGCGCCTCCCGTGCGTGTACCCGTGTGCGCTTATGGAATCTGAAGGCGTCTGGAAGAAAAATGACACACGCCCGTGTGTTACAAATGTGCACGCCCGTGCTAGCTCAAAAGTGACCATTGGAAAGTGTAGAAAAAGGGAAGCACGACCGTGCAACAAGAGGTCATGCCTGTGCAACTTTCCAGAAAGGCTCCAACGGTTCTCAAATCAGCAGCAACGGTTATATTCTTCCAATTCCTATAAATTGGAGCTGATTTGAAGATGCAAGGGTTAGAGAATCAGGCCCAAGAACTCCACTCTTTCATTCTCTAAACTCCTCTCCAAATTTCTCTCACAAACACATTTGTAAATCCTTAGAGAGAAAACCTTGAGAGCAAATTGTATATCTACCTTGTGAGGCAAATCATTGTAATTCCACAAACCCTTGGGCGCAATCCCGTGAAACTAGTGTTGGGGCGTAATCCCTGTTAAAACTAAGTTAAGGGCGCAATCCCTTGTATCAAAACTAGTGTTAAGGGCGAAATTCCCTTGTTGAAAAAAACTATTGTAACTTTGGGTTAAAGTTAGTGGAAGGAAAATCTTCAAGCGGGGTTGCTTGGAGTAGTGGACATAGGAAGCGTGGAGAAGCTCCGAACCACTATAAATCGGCTAAGCATTTCTTTTCCCTTACTCTCTTTAAATTCGTGTTTATATTATTTATTTGCTTGGTTGTGTTTAATTTGAATTATATGCATAATTGAGTTGGTAGAATAGGAAAAACATTTTAAACTTGATAAATTTTTAATTAACCTATTCACCCCTCTAGGTTATTTGTCATTTAGCTATTTGGGGTTTTACAATTTCCTTCTTGCAGGTTGGTGATTGTCGAGGGCTAAGCAAGAGCGAGACAACTCTCAGATTTTAAAGATACAGCTTGGCAACAGATAAGATGTTTATGGCTCGCATGCTTTTCTATAGTTTTGATCATATATATGTGTGTATTATACTATTAGTATACATTGTATGAGTAGCATGTTTTATATATGAGAAACCTTAGGATTTTAAATGCATAATCAGTTTCTTCTTATCATTGTTAATAGTTATATTATTATTATAAATAGCAGTCTACAATGGCTTATGGCAGAGGTCACCACAAATGTTATTCCGGCCGCACTTCCAAATTATTGATCCATGTGATATGGTTATAAGTACTAGTAATCATGGATGTCTTATGTCGATTTGAAACATATATATTGTTTTGGTTCATTATTTCATATTGACCAGTTTGTTAAATAAAGTGTTAGTTTTAGACAAACTGTTTTCTTAAAATAGTGGCCACTTTAAAATAAAATACAGTTTGCCCTAGAAATAAAAATGTTTTCGTTTTCTTAAAATAAAAATAATAACAATTAATATTGCTCAAGTAGGAGAATGTAAGATTATTTTATGGATTATTATTAATTATTTTTTTTAAACATGCGTAATTTGCAGTCCAGTAAATATTTTGATGAGTTTGATATGATTAATTTTATATAAAACTCAATATATTTTATACTGTAATAATTTGGGTAGTAAAATTGGAGTGGGCTCATAAATAGTTTATTGGGCTTTTAATAAAATAACCCAATAGACCTATTATAAATATAGGGTTAGGTCTCCTGTTTCAGTATATTCTTAGTAATATTTTTTCATTAAAATTTTATTGTTCTCTGGGTACTCAAAAGTAGGAAGACATAATATCAAAAATTGACAATCAATCTTCTGTTAAGTGATTTCAAATCAGCAATAATTATTGCTCAAATAGGTATGTCTAAATTCTCCAAAAACTTTTTACAGTATTCTATATTGGATGTGAAAACTTAATTTCTATTAGTTGATAAGAAATTTTATTCTTGAATGAATTTATTCTTACATTTTGATAATACATTTGCTGGGAAAAGCAGTAAGACGTGGAGTTGTCACAATTATAAGGGTCGGCACACTTACACGTGGATTGCATGCTACATTTCCTGTCAATGGATTGTGAGCTAGCGCATGCAAATAAATGAAGCCAATAATTACTGCTGCATTTAGAAACCTGGTGCCTTTTGCAAGGTTTCCAATTTAAGCTTTGGGCAAATTTGTTGGTTCCAAAATGAAGCTAGATTACTTCCTTTTATTGGGTGGTGCAAGGCTGGGTGGAAGGACTGGGCTGTATGCAGATTGAGGTAATTTTTGCCTTGGTTTGCATTGTTTTCCCTTCGGTTCGAGATATTTTAAACGGTATGTTATTATGGGATTCAAGTTCTTCAAGTTGGGCTGAAAGTTGGTGCTTGGGCTGTGCTATGGTAGATAAATTAAGGCTCATAATAGAGTGGGCTGGATTCTGGGCCCTCTTGGTTAGAAGATCCAATTTCTTCAAGATGGGCTACTTACTGGGTTTCAGGGTAGCTGGGCTAAATCTTAGAAGGCTGGGTGTTCGGAGTATGAATTTTATTTTTCTGGGGCCTATTTAGTGGGTCGAGCTGGCTTACTTTAAGTGGACTTCTTATTGTATTTTGAGGTTGGTCCAATTCATTGGTTTTTTCACTCGGGCTGGTCTTTATTTTTCTTTCATCCTGGGTTTTACGCTGTGGGTGACTCTTCTGGCTCTTGGTGGAATCTTAGAGAATGGGCTGGGATTTTTGTAACCTGGCTGACGACTAAGAAATTTCTCTTTATAGGTCTGCAAAGAGCTACTTGGTGGAATATGACTTTGGGCTGTAGAATTAATGTAACAAGCTGGGCTGGTGCAGTTTAATATATACCTGGGTTGGTCTTACCGTAACTTACTTAGGGAGGGCTGGGATATAATTGTACAGGGCTGGGGTTTTTTCACATAATTTTACTTTGTTCAAGATGGGTTTTGGGCCTCATTGTTTGTTGAGGAGCAAACATGTTTGTACATAGGTTTTGAGGCAGGTGTTAACGACTTTGCTTGGATTCCTTTTTAGCTCTATCTCGATTTTGCTGAGATAAACACTTAAGAGGAATATGTTTTGTTACATCCAACTTGCTTCTCTTTTGGGGCACGTTGGCATCTTAGTTAGGTTGTATTGGCTCTGCCCCTTTTTTGTTTATAACATTTTTTAATTACCAAAAAAAAAAAAAAAATGGATAACAAGATTATCCAATCAACTAATTAAGAAATAAAGATCAAGATCAAAATCAAGATCAAGAAAAAATTCACACCAAATCAAGATTGTTTTTCAGACGGGCATTATTACTCTCACTCTAAAAGTATGATTTCTTTGAATTTGTTTATTAACTCTTCTCATTCCAACATGAGTTAACCTTTTATTTACTATAGCAAGGATATAATCTATTTTGTGATACTCATATCATTAATATAATTTAAGTTTCATATTTTTCATATGTATTAATTAATTATTGATGATATGTTTTACTATTTGGATGATTTGTGACTATTTAAATAAATGTAAGGTTTCACAACAATAATTGAAAAGTAGGTTATAAGATCGAAAATATTGATAATTACTAAACAATTCATAGATTAGAGGAAACCTAGAGATAGAAAAACACAAATCTATGTGTTTGTTATGAATTCTCGAACTTTATGCATTCTTTGTTACATCAGCATAAGATGTGTAGTTAGTAGGTTAGTAACAATTATAACTAATATCAAACAAGAGTAGTTATTAATAAGTTAGTGAATTTGACCATTAACCGATGAAGATAAATTAGACATTGAAAGGTTGATGACTAAGTTAACAAATAGGTGAAGTCTTAGCCCTAGTGTCCGCTATTATGATTGATTATTCTATGATTTCTTGTTGCATTGCGTTTGATATAATTAGTTAATTAGTTTAGATTTTGTATTAGTTATCATTAAGCATTATTAGGATATCATTATTCAAATAGCACTAGGATTAGGCGATTTAGAAATTAGCATTGTGGGATCAATATCTAGACTTAACCTTAGTGTACATTAGTACACTTACTAGTAATTTGAGGTTCGTTTTAAAACTACTCAACAACAACCATGCTTAAGTTTGAAAATAACTACTTTAACCTTTATAAGTCAAATCTAAGCCCCACAAATGATCCTAAGGCTAAGAAATGACTTAAATGCCTATATACATACCTTCAAGTGTTACACAAACTATTTTAATCATTGTATGAAAAATTATAGTGATCTTAAGTTTAAAGATCATATACATCTCGATCTATTAGATGATATATTTCACAAACATTGGGGTTATCATTTATGTAAAATCCTCTTATGGGGTCTATCTAATAGACATGCTTCTAGCATGCACTCATATTTGTACTAAGTCAATACCAACAACCTTAACATGTAAGTTTTGCTATAAATTTTTCATAGGATTGTTTAATACTATAATAGTCTTACTGTGTTATATGTACCCTTAGTCAAGACAATACTAAGGCTACAAAAGTTTCTAGATTGACCACTTAATGTGATAATAAGGTTTTCATAGTCAACCAACTTGTTGATCCTTTATCATGATTTTACCAATCTAAGGACATTTATT
>JAJEJH010000933.1:90180-106333 GCA_026122585.1 Anacardium occidentale | reverse complement strand
ATTGTTCGCTCCTTCCGCGCAGTCTCTACGGTCTGATCCTTTTCTATTACTTTGAACTTATTTATCATAGTTTATTGGGTGATCGTGTTTGAAATTTGACAGTTTGCTTCTACTGTTGTTGATTACAAATATTCTTTATATGGATTATCTACTGCTTCCGGAGATTATCATCGCAAATTATCTGAGGTTTGGTTCTTATTCTTCGTTTTTTTAAAATTATTTGGATAAATTTACTTCCACAATTGTCCAAGCTCATACTGTTCATATTATAACAGATTAGTATGGATTAAATTAATATTTTATATTTACTTCTTTACTTAGAAAGCCAGTTGATGCTTTCATTGTAATCAAGTAAATATGAAAATTATTTTTAAAATTAATGTTTTATTTTGCATCTGATCATTTACTCCGGTGTAAATATTCTTTTATCATTTATTGCCTGCCAGCCAAAAGGAAAAAAATTTCATCACAAGCAATTTTAAGCAACTTTTTTTTCCCTAAATGATTTAATAATTGAAGACTGGGTTTTAGTTATAATTAGTATTGATTTATAGTATGGTTCTGTGCTGTTATCTAGGTTCATTTACGTTCAGCCAAGAGAATTCTGAAATTATGTGAAATTAACAAAGGTTTCTACATAAAAGCGGGGCAGTTTGTTGCTGCAGTGCGGCAGGTTCCTAAAGAATACTCTTCAACTCTTTCATCGTTACAGAACCAGGTTCGCAGCAGCCTATACAGCCTTGTTTAGGGTATTTTTATATAGACAGGGTTTAGCTGAGTGGCTCTTAAACTAATCCTGTGGGAATAATGCTGTAGGCAGTTCCTTGTCATTTCAAGGCCATAAAAGAAGTTTTAATTAGCAATCTGGGCCAAGATTTCTCTGAAATGTAAGCTACTGTTTGGTCAGCTAAATTAATATTTGCATATCATATATCTATTGATGAGCTTTTTCATATTTTTGGTTGGCAAGCCTGAGCTTTTGGGATTAATGATTATTAAACAGATAACATACTGAAGAATTGTGGTAATTTCTTTTCATGAGTTTGATCAAAGCCAGTAAATGCATGACATGCTTAGGGATATATTTAATCTTTTCGTTAGCTTTTAATATTTGTCATCTAGCTTTTAAGCTTCCTTATTTTTTAGTAAAATAATTCATTGATATTTGTGAAAATTCTTTCGTTCTTCAAATGGCGCATATAATTAGTACACGAGTTTGGATTATATGATAGGTTGTAATATAGTTTCTCCTAGGGTTAGAATGGATAGCTAACTACTGAAAGATAAATTGTTTTGCACTCTTTAAGGATCAATTATCCTCATAGGATTTAGGCTGTGGGATCAACTATCATATGCTTGTTCATTTCATTGCTTTATACTGATAAGTATTTATTATGTGAACTATAAATGTGACAGTATGTTATGTTGTCTTAAAATTTCCAAAGCCTAGGATGATATATTGTTGAAATTTGGATTGATATGGTTCTTAGAATGTAAACATGAAGATGGTTTGCATCTGAGGGTGAGCATTTGCCCGATGGGGGTGTGCTTGTTGGCATTTTTGATGTGGAACATGATTATGTACAACTAGGAATATACTATAAGGATCTGTTCTTTTGTTTCATTGTAGTTTAATAGTTAAATTTAGTTTAAAATTAGCAAGGGCTCAACAATATTTCTAAACTCTCTACACTATGTGTATGAGTTTAGGTAATAAGTCACATAGATCCAAAAGATCTTGATAGAAAACCTGCAAGATTCAATCCAATGCTCCAATATTTGCGCACAAATAGTAGATATTTCTGGAAACAACACGAAATGGTGTTTATTTATGTAGGAAACCATGGATCCGAAATAATCCTGAGATGGAATGATCAATTTATATTAGGAGAATTATTTAAAGACAAACTAAACTTCAACTAAGGAAGGCTTTGACAAGGTAACATTATACTCCATCACTTTGACATCCCATTCCATTCCTCTTTTTCAAGCATTTTCAATTGTTGTGCAACAATATGGTGACAATTGATCTCTACAAATAACAAACCATAAGTTGAATAGGAAGATTTTCCTTTAATGGGCAAAGTCAGTTCTTATGGTTATTCTAGGTTGGGGAAAGATGGGTTATATCAATGGTTAGGTTAGAAGACCCATTGTGGGGGATATTGACTATGAATCATGGAATTCAACAATTCAATTGTTATAGTGTGGCTAATTAACTCGATGGAAACGAGTGTTAGCAATGTGTACCTTTTTTCATATAAAGAAATGAGATTTGGGATATCGTTAGAGAAACCTATTTTGATTTTGAGAACTCATTTCAAGTGTTTGGGCTCAAATTGCAACTTAAAGATATTCAACAAGGAAAATTTGATGTAACTCGATATTAGAGCTAACTAAAACTTCTGTGCTAGGAACTTCATATATGTTATGAATTGAACTATATATTTTATGGCTTGAAATTGGGAGAGTTTGATGAACATGTGAAGTTCAAAGCTCATCTTGATAAAGAACACATGTATGAAGCCTTCATCAAAACCTGCCATGAAGAAAAAGGACAACCAGTTAAATTGATTGTTGTGTTTAGGGTTCGGTCGATTGAGACAAATGCATTATTGACAAGTTGCTTTGGAGGGGAATTGATTGAGAACACAATGGTATTGATAAATAGGTTTGGACAAGAGTTGAAGTCAAACAAATTGCAAAAGAAGCCTTGGCGCAACCATTGTAATAGACTAGGTTGCACGTGTGACACCTATTGTCAAATTCATGGCAAACCATGTGGTTGGAAGCCGCATGGTTCAAAAGAGGTGAAGGGACTCTATGCCACATCTGAGCTAAATTTTGACGACATGAACAACAAAGAGAAATCAACAAGCTTACTATTGAACAACCAAAATTGAGACTTTTCATTGCTTTTTGAATGGGATAAAAACACTTGGAATTATCAAACTATCACATTTAGAAATGTCAAATACGGTTTGTCTTCCATGTTGGGCTAGGCCCGTTGGTTCTGCATTGGGTCTCAAGGCTAGGTCCGTGAGTTGGCCTGACTTGCTATAGTAACCAATTTTTGTTATTTTTTAGGTAACCAATTTTATCATACGATGAATTAGTTATCAAAAATTTTTTACATAATTTAAATGAGGATCGTACCTTTAAAATTTTATTGATATGATTTTACTTATGGCAAAGGAAAACCATGTTTACATTGTGGAAAAATAAAATACAATATACATTTGAACATACAATTTAAATTTAGCTTAATCACAAAAATGTTAACTAATTTTCAAATCTTTAACTATTTAATCATCTTGAACATCTAAATTTTTGAAGTCTTCAAATATATCTTTAGCAACACGATTTTGTAACTTGAATTTTGTAGTGACTCAATCCTTCATACATATAATGGCCTTGACTATATTTGAATGTAAATTAGATCGTCTATCAATAAGCATCCACTTGTACTAAAAGTTGACTTCGATGCTATAATAGACATTAAGAGCTTAGTTGGTCACGTTGGCAGAAAATTTGGATAAGTGTTTTGATATGCTTTTCACCTTGCTAAAATATCAAAATTTTCATTTTGATTCGTTATTTCTAGGAAATGATCAATATTAATATAATTTTAATATTCACCAAAATTAGAGGATTGACCTACCAGTTGCTTACCTTTCCCTAGTATGGACAACAATCTAGACGTGCCTCTGGATGAACCACTTAAATTTGCCCCGTGGTTTTGAATCTAAAGATTGTATAGTGTTACCATATTTTTTGTTCATAACTATGATACATTTGTAATAAAAATTCTTGTATATCGTTTAACTTAAAAGGGGTTCACATATATTATCACTTATAACCTCTAATAAATTTTCAACACCTGATAATTTTGCCTTAGGATCTGAAACGGTTGTTGCAGCAAATAATAAAGGTACACCTTTCCAATATTTTTTGAAATTTTTTGCCATCATGCGTGCAATATCTCTAAAACATCATGAAACCTATAATCTTTAAAAATAAAACTAATTTCCATCATTGAATATATTAGGATAATAAACTCTGGAACATAAGTTGACTATTGTTTTGAGAGGCTATACCATTTTCATTAGAGCCATACAATTTCCTAATGATCTTCATTTAGAAAAATAAGGTTTTTAGGTACTTTAGGTTGTGTATTAAAAATTTGGGTTATTGCATTTTCATAACTCTTACATGGTTTCAACATAAGATATGTAGCATTCCACCCAGTTTTGACATGAGTTTGTAAATTTTTTGATCTTGTTTGTCTACACGTTTGATGATATGCATACAAACGAGATAGGATGGTGAAATATAAGTAATAGTATGTCTAATTAGTACTGTATGATCTTAAGCTAAACTCATGCCTTTTTGCGCTATTAAATTCATGACATGACATGCACACCTATTATGAGTTTAACATAAACGTGAATGATTTAACATTAATTCAACCACTTTATTATTATTTTTGACATTATCAAAAGTTATTATAAAGATAGATTTATTAATTTTATGTTCATTAAAAATAGTAGCTAATACATGATAAATAGTGACACCAAAATGAGGATATTCTAATGTCCTAAATGTAAATAACTTTTTTTGCATCACCGCTTTTCAAAATTTGTATAATGGGTAGTTGTGCTAAGATATCTTAAATCTTGATTAGTAGCTGTCCATAAATCATTGAAGTATTCAAGAAGCCTTAAAAGATTTGAAATGCAAGGCTGTCATACATGAAGAAATGAGGGCATTGTTTTAGAATGGCACATGGGATGTTGTTGACTTTCTAGGAGATAAGAAGACAGTGGAGTGTACATGGGTGTTCACCATTAAATACAAGGATAACGGAGGTATTGAGAGATATAAAGCAAGACTGGTTGCACAAGGATACACAAAGGCCTATGGAATTGATTATGAAGAAACCTTTGCTCCTGTTGTAAAGTTGAACTCTATTCGGGTCTTGATATCTATTGCTGTTAATCTTGACTAGAGTCTTATTCAAGTTGATATAAAAAATGCATTCCTTAACGAAGTGATGTGGGACCTATTAAAGATTTTAGGAACTTGTATTATAAAAAAATTTAGATTTTAATTATATTTAGTAGTTTTTTTTATTTAGAAATTTTGATTAGATTTTGATTCCTTTTGTGATAAATTTTCATGACTTATATAAAAGGCTTAAACGTTCATTGTAAGCTAGTTTATTTAAATATTATTTTCATAATACAAATTGAGATTAGTTCTTTTTTCAATTGTTAGTCGATCATTCTTTTGGATCGTGTGTCGATTCTGATCATTTGTTGATTTTCAATCGTTAATCGATTGTCTTTTGGATAGTTAGTCGATCCTGATCGTGTATTAATCGAATTTTATTAGTTTTATTCTTTGTGTTTTACATTAATTTGGTATCAAAGTATAAATTCATCTTTGCTTTCCTGCTTATCTTTAGTCTTTGTGTTCAATCTTTGCTTTTGTTTAAGTTTTTATTAAGTAGTTTTAGGAAAATAGTTGTGAAAAAAAAAGTCAAAGAAAAATTAAATTTGATCGAAAAACTAAGAAGTCGAAGAGCCTTAGTCACCATGAGCAGTATCATGCCACTTGCTCCAAATTAGTCGCCACAGGATCCCGATCAGCCTCCACCTTATCGACATCGTCGTTCAGCAATAAATTAATTCATTTTATTTTCTTGAGCAAAAAATTTTTCCTAAAGAAACTATATAGCATTAACATATTTATTTATATTTTATTTTGCATTTCTATTGGTGCATGTTAAAAGTGAGTTCATTTTTTGCATTGTGTGGTCAATTTTAGTCTTACAAACATAATCATTACATTATGTCAAAAGATAAATCTACCCCTGAATCTTTTTCTTTTGATGAAAAACTTTTTTTCATGAAAGAAAAATTAATCAAACAAATGAATGACAAGATTGAGGAACTCGTTGTTAGGATAATGAGTCAATTTGATAGAGTCTTAAGTAAGCAACCCCTAGACCCAGATGCTTTTGTAAGACAACATCATGGTACACTTGCATATGTGTCATATGTACCAGCTTTAGGACATGGTTTTGAGGCATATGTATCAAATGAGGTTAACACATCTAGGAGATTTGCCCTGAATAGTACTCTTCTTGAGAATTTAGAGGGTGATGGTAGCTTTGAATTTGGAGAAAGGGACTTGATATCTATCTTTAGGAATAATAATAGGCAAAATAATAATATTAGTAGGGTACCTAGGCAATACTATGTGAAAAAGGGTTGATGTCACTAGCAAAATTAAAATAAATGTGCTTGAATTTGATGGTAGATTAGACCCTAGTGCCTTTGATGAAAGGATGAATGACATGGATGCATTCTTTGATTGGCATGACATGCATGATATGAATAAAGTTAGTTTTGCTAAAATGAAATTGATTGATAATGCTAAAAGATGTTGGCAAACTGTGTTGCATGATATAGAATATAGGATTGAACAACCTATCATTAATTGGGAAGTCATGAAAGGAACATTAAGAGAAAAATGTTGGCCCTCACATTATTTAAATCAATTGCATGATTAATTTTTTAAATTTAAGACAATCAACGTCTAATGTAAAAGATTACATGAATATGTTTGATAAATTAAAGTTAAAATGCAATTTAAAAGAAAAACTTGTGTTCACGCTTAGTCGATTTGTTAAGGGGTTAAAGGATGAAATTAAAATGATGCTTCGAATTCATAACCCAAAAAATATAGAGGATGCCTTTAACAAAGCTGTAGAAATAGAAAAGTTTTTTAGGAGAAAGGTAGTTAGTCCTTACACTGTGACACCTCAATCAAAGTCTCTTTCTAGACCACCTTTTAGGGATAACACTTGTAGAGGCAAGACTACCACTAGTCACAACAAGAACTTTATTCCCTTTCAATCCACTCAGGTTACATCTTTTAGCGGGCCCCGTGCTAGTGCCTCATCTCTTAAGCATTATCATTGTCATGAAAAGCGTCATATATCAACTCAATGTCCTAAATAAGCCTTGTTTTTATAACAGGAACTTAAATTCAATGAGTCTTTTGATTGTGAAGAAGAAGTTGTTGAACTTGCAAAGTATTTTGGGGATGAGGATCGGTTACAAGTTGATGATGAGCATATCAATGTCGCCAGATGTGTTTTGTCTATTGTTATAGATGATGATTGGAAGGGAATTAATATTTTTCATACATTCATAAAAAATAGGGTAAATCTGGTAAGTTGGTTATTGATAGGGGTAATACTATGAATTTGATTTATAGGTTTGCCATAGGTAGATTAAGTCTTAAGGTAGAACCCCATTCTAAGCCCTTTAGAGTTGTGTAGTAAATAGTACAACCTTGCAAATCACTAAGAGATGTCTAGTATCCATTTGGATGGGTAATTATCAAGACGAGGTATAATTTGAAGTGCTTCCTACGGATGTTACCCATATCCTTTTATGTTACCCTTGGTTATACAATCTTGATGTAACTAATCATGGTGTGGAAACACTTGTGTGTTTAAGCATAAAGGAAAGAAGATAGTTTTAAAGCCTGTCAAGCCTTTAAAAAATAGTCCTAGGTCCAAGGGAAACTATTCGTTTGAGCCTCTAGAGAAACAGATTCACACTTTGAGTCAAAGTGCTTTTGAGAGAGAAGGGATGGAGAGTAGATATTGTTTAGCTATAGTTGCACGTGAAATTCCTAATGATTCTTTTAAACCTTTGCATGATTATGATTCTGACGTGTCAAAATTGCTTGCTAAATTTTTTGATATTATGCTTGATGAATTGCCTAATAAATTATGCCAATGAGAAATATTTAACATGTTGTTGATTTGATCTCAGGGTCCTAGTTGCCTAATCTTGCCCATTATAGAATAAACCTTAAGGAGCATGTTGAATTAAGTAGACAAGTAAAAGAGCTTTTGAGTAGGGGTTTTATTGGGCATAGTTTGAGTCTATGTGTCGTGCCTGCACTTTTGACACCTAATAAAGATGGGTCTTGGAGATTCTGTGTGGATAGTAGTGCCATTAACAAAATCATCATTAAATATAGATTTCCTATCCCTAGACTTGATGATATGTTAGATTTGTTAGCTAGGTCTTATTGGTTTTATAAGATCGATTTGCGTAATGGCTATCATCAGATTTGTATTAGACTTAGGGATGAATGGAAAATTGCTTTTAAAACCTAAGATGGATTGTATGAATGGTTAATGATGCCTTTTGGTTTGTCTAGTGCACCTAGCACTTTTATGCAAACCATGACACATATTTTGTAATCTTTCATTGGTAAGTTTTTGGTGGTTTATTTTGATGATATCTTGGTTTTCAGAAAAACTTAAGAAAAGCATTTAAATCATTTAAGTCAGGTTGTTGTCACAGCAAGGGAACAAAATTATATGTTAATATTAAAAAATGTTCTTTTATGCAGCTGAAGTGCTTCCTCTAGTTTTATTATGTCTACCTATTTCTGTTGATCTTGAAAAGTAGCCATAAAAGAATGGCCTGTGCCTAATTGTCTTTTTGAGGTACAAAGTTTTCATGGGTTAACCACTTTCTATCGGAGATTTATTATGAATTTTAGTTCAATTATGGCTTCCTATAATTGATTGTCTTAAAAATGGTGAGTTTAAATGGACTAAACAAGGTTATCTGGCTTTTGAGGAAATTAAACGAAAATTGACTGAATCACCTATTATACACCATCCTGAATTTTTTGAAGTGTTAAGGTTTGTTGTGATACATCATGTATAGGTATAAGAGGTATTTTGAGTCAAGAAGGGCATCTGTGGCCTTTTTTAGTGAAAAACTTAATGCGACTAAATAGAAATATTCAACATATGATAAAGAGTTTTATGTTTCATTATAGTCCCTTTGCCATTGGCGTTATTATTTATTGCCAAATGAATTTGTTCTCTTTTTTGATCACCAAGCATTACGATAGTTGAACTCTTAAAAGAAATTGAATGCTAGACATGTTAGGTGGGTTGAATTTTTGAGTTAATATTCTTTTGTTCTTAAGCATTGATTTGGGGTAGAAAATCAAGTTGCCTTAGAGATTTCTTAGTATGGGAAATGCATGCAAGGGGGTTAGCTGGTCACTTAGAGTGAGATAAGACTATTTCCCTAGTTCTTGATAGGTTTTATTGACCATTCGTGAGAAAGGATGTTGCTAGAATAGTGCTTCAGTGTCACACTTGTCAATTAGCTAAGACTAAGGAACATAACACTGGGTTGTACACTCCACTTCCTATTTCACATGAACCTTAGAAAGATTTGAGAATAGATTTTATCCTTGGGTTGCCAAAAACTGCTCGAGGACATGATGCTATTTTGGTTGTCGTGGATAGATTTTCTAAAATGTCTCATTTTATTCCATGTAATATAACGATTGATGCTTCACATGTTGCTATTTTATTCTTTAAGGAAGTTGTTAAATTGTATGGTTTACCTTCTTCTGTTGTGTCTGGTAGAGATGTTAAATTTGTTAGTTATTTTTGGAAAACACTTTGGAAATTGTTTGGCACTATATTAAAATTTTCTTCTACTTTTCACTCACAAACAAATAGTCAAATTGAGGTTGTTAATCATAGTTTAGGTAGTTTAGGTGATTTGTTTAGGTGTCTTATCAGGGAAAAACAAAGTAATTGGGATTTAAGTCTTCCTATAGCTGAGTTTGCCTATAATAATTCTGTCAATTGTTCAATTGGTAAAACCCTTTTGAGATTATTCATGTTATTTTCCCCATAGATTGTTCTTATTCTTCCTGATATTCACATTTCTCAACTTGGTGAATCATTTGCTCAACATATTCATGATTTGCATAATGAAATCAGATGAAAAATTGCCTCAAGCAATGAAAATTATAAACTTGCTATTGATATGTATCATAGGATCAAAGAATTTATTGTAGCTGATTATGTTATGATTCGTGTATGTACTGAAAGGTTGTCTAAAAATTTTTCTAAGAAGCTTAATGTTGGAGCTATTGGTCCTTTCCCTATTGTTCAAAAACTTAGATCTAATAATATATATTTACTTGATTTGCATGATCATAGGAATATTAGTCCTATTTTCAATGTGGAAGATCTAATGTCTTATTGAGGTACTTTTAGGCGTCCTACGTTGTTTTCTAGTGTTTCAGTAGGTTAGCTAATACCTAAAGTACTAGTACTACTACAACAAAAGGATGACATTGAAGCCATATTGGGAGATGAGTTTGTTGCTTCAATTGGAAGAGGATTTCGAAGGTCTGATGCTACATGGATGTTTGAGAATGATCTTTGCTCATTAGCTCCTATTCTTTTGGAGGATTATTTTCAGTCTAACTCGATAGAGTTGAGTTCTTTTCAACCAAGGGAGAATGATGTGTAACCTATGAAAGATTTATTGTTGTCTTATTTTGTTTAGAAATTTTAATTAGATTTTGATTTTTTTTGTGATAAATATTCATGGCCTATATAAAAGGCTTAAAAATTCTTTGTAAGCCAATTTATTCAGATATTATTTTCATAATATAAATTGAGATTAGTTTTTTTTTCAATCTTTAGTTGATTGTTCTTTTGGATTATGTGTTGATCGTAATTGTTTGTTGATCTTTAATCGTTAGTCAATAGTTTTTTAGGTTGTTAGTTGATCTTGATTGTTTTTTGATCGAATTTTATTAGTTTTGTTTTTCGTGCTCTACATCATAAAGACCTTGAGAAGAAATCTATATGAGGTGCCGCGTGGATTTGAAAAGGAAGGTAAAACTGAAAAGGTCTGTAAGTTAAGAAAATTCTTGTATGGTCTTAAACAGTCATTGAGAGCATGGTTCAAATGGTTTAGTACAACCCTTACAAGGTTAGGGTACTGACAGAGTCAGGCAAAACATACTCTGTTTATAAAGATTGGCCCTAGTGATAAGAGGTCTTTATTAATCTTATATATAGAAGATATTATTATCATAGATGATGACAATGTAAAGATGATGAATATTCAACAACAATTGGCAAAGGAGTTCAGATGAAGAAATCGGGTACTACAAGGTATTTCCTTGGTATATAGCAAGAAGCAAAAAAGGAATCTTTATTTCCTAGAGGAAATATACTCTCGATCTTTTAAGAGATACAAAAATGTTGGGTTGTAACCAGTAAGTACCCCTTTAGAGAAGAATTGGAAGTTCAAAGAAAACAAAACTCTTGTTGATAAAGGGAGATATCAAATATTGGTTGGGAAACTAATTTACTTTTCTCTTACTCGACCAAATTTGGATATGTTGTAAGACTAGTAAGTCAATATATGCATTCTCCTACACATATGCACCTTGATGCAATGATGCATATTTTGAGATACTTGAAAAGGACTCTTGGTCGAGGGTTGTTTCAAAAAAGTGAAGATAGAGGAGTAATTGGCTTTGTGAATGCAAATTGGGCAGGTTCAACAGAGGATAGTTGTTCCACTTTGGGTATCTATATTAAGTTATGGGGTAATTTGGTGACATGGAGAAGCAAAAGACAATTAGTGGTTGCCCGAAGCAATGCGGAGGTAGAGTTTAGAGCAATTACATAAGGAATTTGTGAGTTGGTTTGGTTAGAACAAATTTTAGAGGATTTGTAGTTGTCTGTTGAAAGACCTACCATTCTCTATGTTGAATTATACAAATTAGGGATATAGATGAGAATGAATTAATTTAGAATCTGTAAAATAGGAATGTAGATATTCTTGTAATATTTTGTAATATTTCTATTTCCTATTCTAGAATAGTGTATCTACTATATAAAGCTGTATATACTCATTTATCAAATATAAAAACAAGTTGAAAATCTTCAATTTTATATTTCTTCATGGTATCAGAGCCACAAATTGGCTTCTAATTTCAACTATTTCCAGCCTCATCACCCGCTGCATATTCCGGCGAAATCACTGTAGCTCCGGCTACTGTGCTTCCTCTCGTATTCCGGTGGCCACCTCCTCATCTCAGTGAACGCCTGCCCATTTCCGGCCAAAACCCAGAATCCGATCACCGGATTCATTTGCACGCGCCCACATGCACTCATCGCTTTTCGGCTAGGGTTTCCTCTGATCATCGTCTCCGGTGCACGTGCTACCTCACCACCACCGGGATCTGTCTCAGACAACGCCGATGACTTTAGTCTCAACATGTCACCGTCGTCCTTTGCCGAACGCGTCGTCGGAGACATTTTTCGTCACCAAAAATCTATTTCTGACTCATACTCATTTTTCTGGTTCCTCTCTTCATCAGACTACTGCTTCCTTGGAATATTCAGGCTGTTTTCATAGCAGGTTGCTCTTGTCTTTTGGCATTCTCAGATTATATCATCTTTTCAGCTTGCATATTATGTCCTTCGAAAGCTCCAAATCAGGTTCCATGTTCTCTTTCACTTTCCCAATTATTACTAATGACAAATTAGTAGGGAGTAGTAATTATAATTCATGGGCTACTTCTGTTGAATTATGGTGTATGGGTCAAGGCCTGGAGGACCATTTAACTACAAATATCACTGATTTAAAGGATAAAAATGTAACTGAGTGAAAAAAGGTTGATGCTCTTCTCTGCAATCTTTTATGGTAATCTATCGATCCCCAGTTATATCCCATTTATAAATCTTATAGAACTTGTTATGATATTTGAAATCAAGCTAAGATTTTATACACCAATGACATCCAACGATTATACTCGGTTGTGTCTAATATTGTTAATATGAGACAACAAAGTATGGATATGTCGTAATTCCTTGGTAAGGTGACATCACTTAAAGTTGAATTTAATTCTCTCCTACCTGTTGGAAAGTCTGTTGCAGAAGACCTTGCACAGAGAGATAAATTTTTTATGGTACTCACATTGGCAACAATGAGTCCTGATCTTTCACCTGTTAGAGATCAAATTCTTGCTAGTGGGGTAGTGCCTACTCTTGATGATGTGTTTGCTCGGCTTCTTTGTGTCTCTGCTCCAAATCATAATACTGGGTCAACTATGGTAGATTCCTCAGTCTTGGCTTCTCAAACTACTATAAGAGGCGAACAAGGAGATCGTGGTAAAGGGAGACCCAAATGTAGTTATTGTCATCGATGGGGACATATTAGAGAGAAATGCTACAAGTTGCATGGACGACCTACTGGGGCTGCTAATGTAGTTCAGACTGATCAGTCTGCTTTCATTTCTGAGTCATCAAAAGGACCATCTTTAACTCTTACAGGTGCAGATTATGAGGAGCATCTCAAATTTCAGGCAGACAAACAATCTTCCTCCACTGCTTCCGTTGCACACTCGGGTAATTCTGTTGCTTGCCTCACTCATTCTCCCTCCATAGGACCTTGGATTCTTGATTCGGGAGCGTGTGATCATATATCTGGTAACCCTCATCTACTCTATCATTTTTCTCATACCACATCTTTGCCCCCTATTACACTTGCTAATGGGTCTAAAGTTCGTGTTCAAGCGATGGGACGTGCTCAACCACTTCCCTCTTTACCTTTAACCTCAGTTTTGTATATTTCTAATTGCCCATTTAATCTTATCTCCGTGAGTAAACTCACTCAGTCCTTAAATTGTTCCATTACTTTCACTAATAACTCTGTCATTTTACAGGACCGTCGCACGGGACGAACGATTGGCACAGGACGTGAATCACAAGGTCTCTATCATCTTGACTTGTCTCCTTCTCCTGTAGCATGCACTCTCTCTGAGGATCCAACTCTTCTCCACAATCGTTTGGGTCATCCTAGTTTAGTTAAGCTCTAGCAGATGGTTCCAGGTCTATCTCAGTTATCTTCTTTCAATTGTGAGTCATGTCAGCTTGGGAAACATGTTCGAAATACTTTTCCAAAGCGAGTCAATAAACGGGCTGCGTCCCCTTTTGAAATAGTACATTCCGATGTGTGGGGTCTGTGTCGAGTTATGTCCTTATTGGGTTTTCGGTATTTTGTCATTTTTGTTGATTACTCTCGTTGCACTTGGTTGTTCTTAATGAAAAATCGTTCAGAACTATTTTCTATATTTCAAATCTTTTGTGCAGAAGTTAAAACTCAATTTAATACTGTTATTCGTGTCTTATGTAGTGATAATGGTCGAGAATACTTTTCTGCTCCATTTTCTAAATTCTTATCTTCGCAAGGAATTCTCCACCAGTCTTCTTGCGCTTATACCCCACAGCAGAATGGGGTAGCTGAGCGCAAAATTAGACACTTGGTTGAAACTGCTCGTACATTACTTTTACACCACCACGTTCCATTACATTTTTGGGCCGATGCCATGCTCATTGTCTGTTACTTGATTAATCGAATGCCCTCATCTGTTTTGGAAAACAAAGCACCTCATTCAATTTTATATCCTGATAAACCATCCTTCTCTCTTCAACCTCGTGTCTTCGGTTGTACCTGTTTCGTCCACGTGTTATCTCCAGGACAGAACAAATTGTCCGCTAAGTCTATCAAATGTGTCTTCCTCGGTTACTCTCGTCTCCAAAAAGGTTATTGATGTTATTCTCCCACCACAAGAAAATATTTCCATTCTGCCGATGTTACCTTTTTTGAGTCGTCTCCATTTTTTGAGTCATCCTCTACATCTACACCTCTTACTGAGGTCCTACCAATTCCATATATATCTTGTCCACATATTCAACCTTCTGATTTTGAGTCTATATTACCAACTCCTACTGAGCTTGTGTCTCCTTCTCTACCAGATCGTGCTCTTGTTCCCCTTCCTGAGTCTTTTATTTCCTCTACTCCTGTCTCTGAGACTCTTGTTGATGAACTTCCTGCTCTGTCATCATCCCCTGCAATGGTTCTGACTCTTAATGATCAATTTCCAATTGCCATTCGCAAAGGTACGCGCTCCACTCGCAACCCTCATCCTATTTATAATTTTCTTAGTTATCATCGCTTGTCTTCCACTTTTTCTGCTTTTGTGTCCTCTCTTTCTTCTATCTCTATTCCTACATCAGTTCATGAAGCTCTTTCCCATCCCGGGTGGCAACAAGCTATGGTTGAAGAAATGACAGCTTTACACAACAATAATACTTGGGACTTGGTTCCGTTGCCCAAAGGCCATTCACTGGTTGGTTGTCGTTGGGTTTATACAGTCAAGGTTGGTCCTGATGGGCAAGTGGATCTCTTAAAGGCACGATTGGTGGCCAAAGGGTATACTCAGACTTTTGGGCTCGATTACTACGAGACATTTTCTCCTGTCGCCAAGATGTCCTCTGTCAGGTTATTTTTATCTATGGCAGCTATCCGTCAGTGGCCTTTGTATCAATTGGATATCAAAAATGCTTTTCTTCATGGTGAACTTCAGGAGGAGATCTATATGGAGCAACCACCTGGTTTTGTTGCTTAGGGGGAGTCTTCCTTGGTATGTAAGCTTCGTTGTTCATTATATGGTTTAAAACAGTCTCCTCGTGCCTGGTTTGGTCGCTTCAGTACTGTAATTCAAGAGTTTGGTATGGTTCAGTGTGAGTCCGACCATTCGGTATTTTATAAGCATGAATCATCTGGGAAATGTATCTATCTTGTGTATGTTGATGAGATTGTCATTACAGGGAGTGATCAAGAAGGTATTCAACAATTGAAGCAATACCTGTTTCGCCACTTCCAGACAAAAGATTTAGGGTTATTACGATACTTCCTTGGTATTGAAGTAGCTCAATCTAGTTCTGGTATTGTTATATCTCAACGAAAGTATGTATTGGATTTTCTAGAGGAAACAGGGATGTTAGATTGTCGACCTATAGACTCTCCTATGGATCCCAACTTAAAACTCTTACCTGGACAGGGGGAGCTGCTTACAGATCCTGGAAAATATCGGAGATTAGTTGGAAAACTTAACTACCTAACTATTACTCGACCTGATATTTCTTTCTCAGTTAGTGTGGTTAGTCAATTTCTCCAGTCTCCATGCAAGAGTCATTGGGATGCCGTGATTCGAATTCTGAGATATATTAAGGGCACTCTTGGAAAAGAGTTATTATATGAAAATCATGGTCATACTCAAATCTTTGGATACTCTGATGCTGATTGGGCAGGGTCCCCATCTGATAGACGATCTACCTCAGGTTTCTGTATTTTGATGGGAGGAAACCTTGTGTCCTGGAAGAGTAAGAAACAAGATGTTGTCGCCCGATCAAGTGCAGAAGCAGAATATC
>JAJEJH010000933.1:25298-90035 GCA_026122585.1 Anacardium occidentale | reverse complement strand
AGTATCTTTGTTGTTTGCATCTCTGTTCCCCTTTCCCTTCACTAAAATAATGGAATTTGAACTAAATCATTCCATCCGATCTGGTTAGAATAATTACGAACCTCAAGGGCTTTATTCAGTTCATCCTCAGAATGGTCAGTGCTACTACCATGCTCAGTGTGATGAAGTGAAGAAAGCATATCCCAAGAAAAAGAGCTTGACTCAATATCCAACATACCAGCTTTCCCTAGTCTTTCCCACAAATTGATTTCCGAAGCTTGCTCTGCTGGCAAAGGACCTTTAGAATCATCAAGTGATTCTGCTGCACTGAAGGGAAACCAAGAACTATATAAGAAAAACCATTGAAGGCTAAATTATTAGTACGTGGTATCTCTTTTTACTGCAATTTGAAATTGCATTTGATAGTAACACACTGCAAAAATATTGCTGAACACAGTTCATAAAAATTCATTAACTAGTCTGATTGCCTAATGAGACTAGATACCATCAATTCTTTATACCAACTAACACATTTCATCCCCACTCTTTTATGCGTTATTAACGAAGGCTTTTATCCATACCTATCTAAACATAAAAACAGCATTCAAATCACATCCACAAAACAAAACTTAGATTCTCTCTACATTATTTATGACATACACTTGAAGTTATTTTTTAGCATTAAAGCATTTTTTCAGAAGGAAGGCCGAACCATACATTGGAAAGTAATTAAAGAGAAAGAAAAACCTAAAAGGCATAATGTGACGCCTATGAAGGTGGTGAGGGAAGCCGGAGGAGCGGTACTTGCCGCTACGTTTACGGACTAGTTCCAACCATTGGGTGAACCGATACGCCGGTCCAGCAGTAATGTCTCCCAACATATACAACACCTGCATTGTTTTTCCATTCACATCAATAATACGTTTCTCTTACAAAATCTTAGTGAAAACTTTACAAGAAAAACGTAAAAATAAAAATTACCCGCGAAGTCACGGTGAGGGGTAATGGCGGCTCAAGTTCGTCAGATCCGAAGTCCAGGTCTTTATCTTCCTGCATATGCGGTTATGATCCAACAATGTGAGTGAATCAACATAATTGTATTTGAAGATTGAAAATGTTATAAAAATGCATCTAATAGCCAACTGAATTATGTTGAAAAAGGAAAAAGCTATTGAAAAAGAACATGAACCGGATGTTGGGCAGAGTTGATGATGATTGAAGGTGGCTGTTCCTTTACCTCCTTGGACATTCCTTTTTGGAGGGGGGTGATTCGAACTCAATTATAGAGATCAGAGAAAAGACAGAGAGAGAGAGAGAGAGAGGAACTGCTTTTTTAAGAAATGAATGGTGGGAGTGTTTAAAAAGAAAGAAAGGTTGTCAGAGTTAGCGCTTTTTGAGGTGGATGGAACGCACTTGATTGGTTTAGTTTCGAAGCGGTATTGTTTCATTGAGGTTTCGCTTTGTTGCAGTTACGCGGGAGTTAAGTGGGGTCGGGTCGGTTTGCGGGCAATCAAAACGAGGGCTGCCTCTGTAATGATGCATTCAAGAGAGCTTATTTAGTCACGCTCACTTGGCGTCATGGGATTGGTATCCACACGCGCGTCTGGCAAAGCGAACCCTACTTCGACTCATGATTTTATAAAAAATAATTTATCTTTTTAAAATATATATTATGAAGATAAAATAAAAAATAAATATTTTAAAAAAATACATCTAACTTAATTTAAATAAACTATTTACGTATTTAAAAACGGTAGCATAAATATAAAAACTAAATCATATTGAAAAATTATGTTTTTTTTTTTTTTTTCTCATTTTTCATTCATGCGGAAACGAGGATTTGATTGATATTTCATCTCTGTGGAAGGTTCTATATTTCAGTTCTAGGTTGATAAGACCACCACTTTCACCGTCTTTTATTTCAGTTCTAGTTAAGTGCTCTTAGATTGGATCCAAATCTGTGACCACATAAATGAGCACTGAGAAGCTACAAGGCATACTATTTCTTTTGAAGAGAGTAAATTCATTTTCCCACGGAAGGTTTGGTTTTAAGACATCTTCCACCTTTTTATACATTCAAAATCAAATTTTACAACTAATTAGATAAGAAAAAAATAATAATTTTATTATCTATCAATTTAAAAAAAACTTTTTTATAAATTACACTTAAATGTTTTAAATATAATATTTAATATTTAATGTTAATATTTAAAATACTTTAAAACTCATAAAATTAATCATTAAAATCTTTTAAAAACTATAAATATGATACTACTATTAAAAAATTATACTATTTTTCTCTACATATTTTTATAATATTATTTTAACTTTAATAGTTTATAATATAGTATTTATGTTCTTAATTTATTATGCTCTATTTAATTCTTTTGAAAATGTAATAGTCATTTTTGAAATTACTAATTAATATATTGAAATTTTACAAAATTATAAACACCTAAACTTTTCTTCAAATTGATGAAATCCCTTTTAAAAACATTATTATTTCCTTTAAATTTTTTAAAAACATTACGATTATCTATTATTCACAATTCTATTTACACTATTATTAGTATAATTATTGTTATCATTTGTCACTATTATCCAACTAAAACTAGAAAAAGAGAAAAAAAGAGACGAGGATTAAAAGAAAACCAAATAAGTGAATTATTTTATAATTTAAATATTAAAAAATTTTATTTTTATTTTATTAATTTAGAGTCATATAATGATTTTAAAAAATAAAATTATAAAAATAAATTTCTAGTAATTTTAAGTTTGTTTGTCATTAACATTTTGATTTTGAATGAAAAATATTTTTGCATATTATTTAGGAGTAGAAAAATGCGTTTATACTAATTCTTCAGTTATAAAACATAACATTCTGTTCATCTCGTAAGGATCCCAACCATGATTTGCTAGGGTAAAGAACAATTATGATTCAGTTAAAATGAAGTGCTCCGTTTGACAAGACTTTAAGCTGAAACTAATGAATAGTATTCAGAAGGATTTTGACCATTTGTATTATAGTGACTTTGGCCGGTTCGATATAAAAGATCTCTATATCGGAGCAACAAATTCATGAAACACATACCTTACTATAAATGATAATTATAATAATAATAATAATAATAATTACAAACAATTGACAAGTTCAGATAGGCGTACTTGTAAAATTTACAAACGCATGGAAAGATGAATAATAAAATCAATGAAATAAATGAATCACTAGAGCAAAGTCTATTACTCGCCCAACTCCCAACAGCTCTCTCGGATGATGACCAGCTACAAGTTGATGTCAATGAATGATAGTAGGCGGACAGCATATTCATGAAAGAAAAAAATTAAAAAATAAAAAATGAAACACTAAATGAAACGGTCAAGGCAAGTTGTCATCCAAAAGGAGAATCGAAAAAGGAAATGGTGGTCAAAGCGAGTTCTCATCCAAAAAGAGAAACCAAAAAAGAAATGGTGGTCGACAAATTACAACGACCTTCTTCATGAGGAGGTCTCTATATCTGCAAGTTTGTGATTGGCGACTGAGGCAGAGGATGGCAGACCAATTTCTCTCCTAGAAGCTTCCCATAGTTGCTGCTCTATACCCAATTTCCTCAGCTCCAATAAACCTCGCTCAACTGCCACAAAGCAGAAATTGCATGCATTGAGTTCTAGAAGTACGTTACCATGATAAAACATGGTCATTACAACTACATTTTACTAAGACAAATATGGTCATTACAACATCAACTTCTTAAAACCAATAGACATGCATGAGAAAATATCCAATAGATTCAAGGCAGAATTGGCTTAAAAAATGAAAATGAAGCAGGCAATGCACAGCCTAGACCAACCAAAATCAGACTAAACACTTAAGCAAATTCTACATAAAGTTCGCACTTAGATTTGTATAAGATGTTTGAGAATACAAAGACAAGTAAGCTCAAAGCAAAATAAAAATTATTGCATGTAGTACCCAGATTTTTTACTTTAATTTTAGGGGGCTTTTTCCTCAGTTTTAGTTGTAGAAAAACCAGAAATAAAATGTCATTACCATCAACAGCGTCATGTGAAGTTGGTGACTGTCCACTACGACTTATCCAGAGCTGTAGTCTCTCCTCCGCCATATCCTCCTCTACACCATGTGCTTTAGCTCTTCTCCAGAAATATATCAGCCAAGCCTGTATATGTCAAGTTAATAGAACTATAATTTCTGATACATGAACGGCATAATACAAACTTTATCTAAACACAGAAGAAAAACATTGATGAGATTGTATGTAAGAAGGGTTGCAATGGTGTCGACAAATAATAAAATGTAATACTATCTGACCTCTTTGAAAAGAACATCTTCCGCCTCCTCTTCACTTAGCTCTGCAGAAAAAGAAAAATATAAAGCTAACAGAACTAGATACTGTTGAATTATACAAATTAGGAATATAGATAAGAATGAATTAATCAAGAATCTGTAAAATAGGAATGTAGATATTCTTGTCTGTAAAATAGGAAGGTAGATATTCTTGTAATATTTCTATTTCCTATTCTAGAGTAGTGTAACCACTATATAAAGCTGTATATACTCATTTATCAAATAAGAAAACGAGTTAAAACTTCAATTTTATATTTCTTCATGGTATCAGAGCCACAAATTGGCTTCTGATTTCGGCTATTTCCAGCAACATCACGCGCTGCAGATTCCGGCGAAACCACTGTAGCTCCGGCCACCGTGCTTCCTCTCATATTCCGGTGACCGACTCCTCATCTCAGTAGTCGTCTGCCTATTTCCGGCCAGAACCCAGAATCCGATCACCGGATTCATCTTCACGTGCCCTCACGCGCCCATCTCGGTTCGGCTAGGGTTTTCCCTGTTCTTCATCTCCGCTGCACGTGCTTCCTCACCGCCACCAGGATCTGTCTCAGACGACGCCGGCAACTTCCATCTCTCCACGTCACCGTCGTCCTTTGCTTCACGCGCCGCCGGAGATATTTTCCGTCACCGGAAAATATATTTTTGGCTCATACTCATCTTTCTGGCTCCTCTCTTCATCAGAATACTGTTTCTTTGGAAATATTAAGGCTGTTTTTCATAGCAGATTGCTCTTTTGGCATTCTCGGGTTATATCGTCTTCCAGCTTGCATATTATGTCGTTCGAAAGCTCCAAATCAGGTTCCACGTTCTCTTTTACTTCTTTCCCAGTTATTACTAATGACAAATTAGTAGGGAGTAGTAATTATAATTCATGGGCTGCTTCTGTTGAATTATGGTGTATGGGTCAAGGCCTGGAGGACCATTTAACTACAAATATCACCGATTTAAAGGATAAAAATTTAACTGAGTGGAAAAAGATTGATGCCCTTCTCTGCAATCTTTTATGGCAATCTATCGATCCTCAGTTATATCCCATTTATAAATCTTATAGAACTTGTTATGATATCTGGAATCAGGCTAAGATTTTATACACCAATGACATCCAACGACTATACTCGGTTGTATCTAATATTGTTAATATGAGACAACAAAGTATGGATATGTCTGAATTCCTTGGTAGGGTGACATCACTTAAAGCTGAATTTAATTCTCTCCTACCTGTTGGAAAGTCTGTTGCAGAAGATCTTGCACAGAGAGATAAATTTTTTATGGTACTCACATTGGCAACAATGAGTCCTGATCTTTCACTTGTCAGAGATCAAATTCTTGCTAGTGGAGTAGTGCCTACTCTTGATGATGTGTTTGCTCGGCTTCTTCGTGTCTCTGCTCCAAATAATAATACTGGGTCAACTATGGTAGATTCCTCAGTCTTGGCTTCTCAAACTACTATAAGAGGAGAACAAGGAGATCGTGGTAAAGGGAGACCCAAATGTAGTTATTGTCATCGATGGGGACATATTAGAGAGAAATGCTACAAGTTACATGGACGACCTACTCGGGCTGCTAATGTAGTTCAGACTGATCAGTCTGCTTTCACTTCTGAGTCATCAAACGGACCATCTTTAACTCTTACAGGTGCAGATTATGAGGAGTATCTCAAATTTCAGGCAGACAAACAATCTTCCTCCACTGCTTCCGTTGCACACTCGGGAAATTCTGTTGCTTGCCTCACTCATTCTCCTTCCATAGGACCTTGGATTCTTGATTCGGGAGCGTCTGATCATATATCAGGTAACCCTCATCTACTCTCTCATTTTTCTCATACCACATCTTTACCCCCTATTACACTTGCTAATGGATCTAAAGTTCGTGTTCAAGCGATGGGACGTGCTCAACCACTTCCATCTTTGCCTTTAACCTCAGTTTTGTATATTTCTAATTGCCCATTTAATCTTATCTCAGTGAGTAAACTCACTCAGTCCTTAAATTGTTCCATTACTTTCACTAATAACTCTGTCATTTTACAGGACCGTCGCACGGGACGAACGATTGGCACAGGACGTGAATCACAAGGTCTCTATCATCTTGACTTGTCTCCTTCTCCTGTAGCATGCACTCTCTCTGAGGATCCAACTCTTCTCCACAATCGTTTGGGTCATCCTAGTTTAGTTAAGCTCTAGCAGATGGTTCCAGGTCTATCTCAGTTATCTTCTTTCAATTGTGAGTCATGTCAGCTTGGGAAACATGTTCGAAATACTTTTCCAAAGCGAGTCAATAAACGGGCTGCGTCCCCTTTTGAAATAGTACATTCCGATGTGTGGGGTCTGTGTCGAGTTATGTCCTTATTGGGTTTTCGGTATTTTGTCATTTTTGTTGATTACTCTCGTTGCACTTGGTTGTTCTTAATGAAAAATCGTTCAGAACTATTTTCTATATTTCAAATCTTTTGTGCAGAAGTTAAAACTCAATTTAATACTGTTATTCGTGTCTTATGTAGTGATAATGGTCGAGAATACTTTTCTGCTCCATTTTCTAAATTCTTATCTTCGCAAGGAATTCTCCACCAGTCTTCTTGCGCTTATACCCCACAGCAGAATGGGGTAGCTGAGCGCAAAATTAGACACTTGGTTGAAACTGCTCGTACATTACTTTTACACCACCACGTTCCATTACATTTTTGGGCCGATGCCATGCTCATTGTCTGTTACTTGATTAATCGAATGCCCTCATCTGTTTTGGAAAACAAAGCACCTCATTCAATTTTATATCCTGATAAACCATCCTTCTCTCTTCAACCTCGTGTCTTCGGTTGTACCTGTTTCGTCCACGTGTTATCTCCAGGACAGAACAAATTGTCCGCTAAGTCTATCAAATGTGTCTTCCTCGGTTACTCTCGTCTCCAAAAAGGTTATTGATGTTATTCTCCCACCACAAGAAAATATTTCCATTCTGCCGATGTTACCTTTTTTGAGTCGTCTCCATTTTTTGAGTCATCCTCTACATCTACACCTCTTACTGAGGTCCTACCAATTCCATATATATCTTGTCCACATATTCAACCTTCTGATTTTGAGTCTATATTACCAACTCCTACTGAGCTTGTGTCTCCTTCTCTACCAGATCGTGCTCTTGTTCCCCTTCCTGAGTCTTTTATTTCCTCTACTCCTGTCTCTGAGACTCTTGTTGATGAACTTCCTGCTCTGTCATCATCCCCTGCAATGGTTCTGACTCTTAATGATCAATTTCCAATTGCCATTCGCAAAGGTACGCGCTCCACTCGCAACCCTCATCCTATTTATAATTTTCTTAGTTATCATCGCTTGTCTTCCACTTTTTCTGCTTTTGTGTCCTCTCTTTCTTCTATCTCTATTCCTACATCAGTTCATGAAGCTCTTTCCCATCCCGGGTGGCAACAAGCTATGGTTGAAGAAATGACAGCTTTACACAACAATAATACTTGGGACTTGGTTCCGTTGCCCAAAGGCCATTCACTGGTTGGTTGTCGTTGGGTTTATACAGTCAAGGTTGGTCCTGATGGGCAAGTGGATCTCTTAAAGGCACGATTGGTGGCCAAAGGGTATACTCAGACTTTTGGGCTCGATTACTACGAGACATTTTCTCCTGTCGCCAAGATGTCCTCTGTCAGGTTATTTTTATCTATGGCAGCTATCCGTCAGTGGCCTTTGTATCAATTGGATATCAAAAATGCTTTTCTTCATGGTGAACTTCAGGAGGAGATCTATATGGAGCAACCACCTGGTTTTGTTGCTTAGGGGGAGTCTTCCTTGGTATGTAAGCTTCGTTGTTCATTATATGGTTTAAAACAGTCTCCTCGTGCCTGGTTTGGTCGCTTCAGTACTGTAATTCAAGAGTTTGGTATGGTTCAGTGTGAGTCCGACCATTCGGTATTTTATAAGCATGAATCATCTGGGAAATGTATCTATCTTGTGTATGTTGATGAGATTGTCATTACAGGGAGTGATCAAGAAGGTATTCAACAATTGAAGCAATACCTGTTTCGCCACTTCCAGACAAAAGATTTAGGGTTATTACGATACTTCCTTGGTATTGAAGTAGCTCAATCTAGTTCTGGTATTGTTATATCTCAACGAAAGTATGTATTGGATTTTCTAGAGGAAACAGGGATGTTAGATTGTCGACCTATAGACTCTCCTATGGATCCCAACTTAAAACTCTTACCTGGACAGGGGGAGCTGCTTACAGATCCTGGAAAATATCGGAGATTAGTTGGAAAACTTAACTACCTAACTATTACTCGACCTGATATTTCTTTCTCAGTTAGTGTGGTTAGTCAATTTCTCCAGTCTCCATGCAAGAGTCATTGGGATGCCGTGATTCGAATTCTGAGATATATTAAGGGCACTCTTGGAAAAGAGTTATTATATGAAAATCATGGTCATACTCAAATCTTTGGATACTCTGATGCTGATTGGGCAGGGTCCCCATCTGATAGACGATCTACCTCAGGTTTCTGTATTTTGATGGGAGGAAACCTTGTGTCCTGGAAGAGTAAGAAACAAGATGTTGTCGCCCGATCAAGTGCAGAAGCAGAATATCGAGCAATGGCCTTGGCTACGTGTGAGCTTATCTGGTTAAAACAATTGATCCAAGAATTAAAATTTGCAGAAATATCACAAATGCAATTACTTTGTAACAATCAGGCTGCTCTTCATATTGTCTCCAATCCTGTGTTTCATGAGAGGACCAAACATATAGAAATTGATTGTCATTTCATTCGAGAAAAGGTTCTATCTGGGTGTATTGTTACTGCTCATATTAGCTCTAATGATCAACTCGCGGATATCCTCACGAAGTCTCTCAGAAGTCCTCGTATTAAGTATATATGTAGCAAGCTTGGTGCATATGATTTATATGCTCCAGCTTGAGAGGGAGTGTTGAATTATACAAATTAGGAATATAGATAAGAATGAATTAATTCAGAATCTGTAAAATAAAAATGTAGATATTCTTGTAATATTTTGTAATATTTCTATTTCCTATTCTAGAATAGTGTATCTACTATATAAAGCTGTATATACTCATTTATCAAATATGAAAACAAGTTGAAAATCTTTAATTTTATATTTCTTCACTCTACAGTGATAGCAAATATGCTATTAGCATCATTCATAATCTTGTTCAACATAATGTGGATGGATAGAAATTTCATCAAGAGAGAAATTGAAGAAGGGGTGATAAGACTGACTTACATTCCATTAACTCTACAAGAAGCAGATGTTCTAACTAAAGCAATGATGAAGCCAGTTTTTGAATTATTGATATGCAAGCTGGGAATGAATGATATCTATCCACCAGTTCGAGGGGGACTGTTAGGAAATAATAGATCTAGATTCTTTTTATTTAGTATTCTCATAATTGTAGTTTTATTATATTTCCTTATATATAAATTTTTTCCTTTGTTTTATATTCTTTCCTAGTTCTAAACCTTAGTAAGTTGTATATATATACCCGTTCATTGGTTCATGTTACAAAAAAAAAATCTTCGTTAAATTCTCAAATATTATTTCATAACATAAGGATTTACAAAATTAATGTCATTATCCTCCCTTTACCTTTGTCTTTTGAATGATCGTTGATTCTCCTCAATGAAAAAGAAGTTAGAGATATGATTTTTCTTTAAATATGACTTGAGCTAAATTTCTACTTGGATATTGGATTTGTTTATAATGTTATGTTAGAAAGTTCAGGAACTTTGAAGGTAATGTTGTGGATCAAATTTTGTCCTGCTTGTGGGTTTGGTTTACAAGAAGTCATTTTGTAGGAGGGTAATGATTCATTGTAATAATATATACTACTTTGTTCACTTTGGACTTAGTAGCTGCATAAATTGTCTGCATACCAATAGAAATCTTCGTCTATTATTCACATAGTTTCCTCGTTCTCATTCTTGTCCTTTTTCATATATCAGTATACTCCATTTTTCGTTTATTTTTTATTGACGTGATTTGGGAAGCTGCTTGTCCTAGCTAAAGAAATAAATGATGGTGAGGGTTCTAGTATATCCATGTTCCTTTAACTTTTTAATCTTTCTATGCAAAGATGGCGCAAGAATCTATTTAGAACAGTAATCACTGATCAGGCATAACTAAAGGCCTTTTGTTTCTAATAATGTCATTGAAAAGTCAGATAGTATAGGAAAGACAAAGTTTCATTTTCTGTGTTGGGTTGGATAGATGCACCTTGTCTAATTTACATGTTTCACCTGAAATCATGTTATCTCATCTGTCATCAATTGTGGGAGAATAAGCAAATAGTAAATATGTGTTAACTTAGCAACACCTTGAATCATGCTTTCCCGTTCTCTCTTCTTTTACCTTTTTCATCATGATAGGCAAATAATGCCACTTTACAAATTGGTACCATGTACTGTGGAAGTTTTGTTGTAATTCAGATCCAAGGTAAAAGTAAAAACAGGTCAAGTCTTAAAGGGAAAATAGATAAACAAGATAAACTCCAATATTTGCATGCAATATTTCCCTTGGAAGTATAAAAATGGTGGCACTTTTAAGTTTGAGATCTATGCAAATTTCAGATTTCTTTCTTTTGGTGAACAACCAATAGCTGCTGCTTCTATTGCCCAAGTACATCATGCGGTGTTGAGAGATCATCAAGAGGTTGCTATCAAGGTTGGTCAGTAACAGTTTAAGAGATCATATTATCTTTGTACTATATCATTCTTGGAGGTTGTCAGATAAATTTCTGAAGAATTTTCACTCTTGATTGTGCATTTTATATTTACATGTAATTATCACTATGTAGAACATTTAGTGTGTGAAACATTTTATGCATAAAAAAACTAGAACATCCTTCCATCTTAGTCAATTTTTTATATTGCTGTCATGACTTGATTTTCCCTGTTTGATTTTGTAAGTCATGTGACCTTGCTTTTCCTTTTCAGTTTAAGCAAGTTCCAGGTTCGATTCCATAATAGGCAAGCTGCACTTTTTTGAATGTTATAATGTTGGCTTACTTTCTTTTCTAATCAATAATTAGAATGTCGAGCACCATAACTTGCAATTGATGTGTGGGAGAATATTTGCAGGAAAATTAGACCTAGGATGCTGCGAAATATATCATCATTAGTGGATTTCATGAATCATAATAATCCATGGTTGCTAGATCACTGTATGAATTTATGTACATTTGACAATGCATGACTTTTCAAATAGCATGAACACTTATGGTTGTAATCTGTTTCACACTCATACCATTCTTTTCACTATGTAAATAAAGCTTACGGTTAAAAAGTCCTATGCATTTTGTGAAAATTTTGGCCCCTTAGATAATGTATTTGAATAGTTAAGACTGTAAGTTGGTATCTTTTTCAAAATGTATCTTATGTGCAAGTTTTATTGAATCTCAACTTTCCAAAGTGCATTTTCTGTGCCAATTGGGCACTCTTTGTACAAGGCAATGTATGGTCTTATATAGCCTATTTAATTATATATATTAACTAATTAGAAGTTGCTAAAATTATGAACAAATGACATCAGTAAAATTACTCTTTATGACAGTGAATGACAGTTTTCAATTACATAGTTGATCAAAATGAAACTGTAGTATTAGTGACTTATAATTTGATGCCATGTGTATGAGATCCTGATAGCTTCTAATTGGCTTACATAGTCAGTGTATGAAGCTTGTAAAGCCCCTTCATTTGCTTTCTAAACTGGTAAGCCCAATCTGCAGAAATTTGAAAGTTATAGTTCCCTTCTCTGTTTAGCCCTTGTATTTATCATTTTTTCCATGTTCATTCTCTGAGCAGAACTAATAAGATCCTAATATTCATATAACCTGTGTAGATTATATACTTGTTATTTTCATCCTTCACATACATTTAAGGAATGGTTCAAGGGGCCATATTTTTGACACAATTGTTTGGTTGTTAGATTACTGCACTTTCTACAATTGACATTCGATTTCACGTTGGAGATGAAGTGTGGGCCATATTTGTGTATGAAGTGTGGGCTCTTGAGCCTAACCTCTTGCATCCAAAAGAAAATTTGCTTCAATGTTCTTTTTGTTGTTTCTGATTTATGATTTTTGGGCATGGTGTCAGCTGTCAGTATATGTTGATAAAGCTGTCTTAATTTGATTATGTACTTGATAAATATTTAAGTGCCTTTTCTTGCCATAATTAGGTGCAATACCCGGGAATAGAGCATAAGATGAGACTAGACACAACAATTATGTTTTTCCTTTCAAAGGCTGTTGCATGGGTGCGCTCTGCATATCTTTAACATTAATTTGTTCATGTGTTGCATGATATTTGATGTTGACCCGTGAATTTGAGTTACACATTTCTGTTATGTAAGAAAATGAAGTGTTGAATCTTCAAGATCTTCATTTATTTAATATGGTATTGAGTCCATTATTAAAAGCAAGGGAGACACAAATTGATTTTGTTAAATCATTTAATTTAATTATGTTGCTAAATTTTTAACTGTGGCAGATACCTTTTAAATTTCAAATTTTAATAAAATTTATCCTTGAATTTGGAGTAGAAATTGATGTTTTGAGGGGTTATATAGAGGTCTAGGCATGCAAGCTAAGTTGAGGACTTGTGGATTGGCCTCTTGACGTTGATTCCTTGGTGAAGTTCAAGTCTCTTATGTTTTATGTTTGGTCATTTGCTTTGCTTGACTGGTTTCTTTAATTTTAACCTTCTCTGAAACATGTTAGTCTTAATACTCACATAACTTGTTTCAACTCATCTGCCCAAGTCCTTTTTCTTTACTCTGGCTTGGATGTTCATCATCTTATATACCCAAACCTCTTATTTTATCATCATCTTACCTTAATTTTTTTTTTCATACTTTCATATGTCATCATCTCCCTCCCGTAGTTGTATAACATAGTGATTTAGACAGGACACTAAATGTGAATGATGTGGCAGTTGGATGTGAATGAGATGGTTCAGTTTAATTCATTTTTGGACAAAAGTTTGGGCCAAATTGAAAGGGTCTGTCTTAAAGAATGAAAACCAAAATATTTGATAAAGCTATGTAATGAACGACGTATAAGAGTGGGTGCGAGGATTATTTAGTCATTGTAAATTTGTATTTTATGTTAATTTTTTCCTAGTTATTTTAGTTTCTATTTCCTTATTCTTTTAGACCTAAAATTATGTTTTCATTAGAGTTTGGATTCTAAGCCTATAAGTTGGTGTTATTTTATTTGAGAAACTAAGATTGATGAATAATTGATAAAATAATGTTTCCTGATTTTCTGTCTGAATCATCTTCTAAATTTCTTCACTCTCGAATTTTCTTCCTATATCCTAACAGTTTTCTGTAATTCTGTTATCTCTCTCTCTCTCTGCTTGATCTGTTAGAAAGTGAAATTGCTAAAATCATTTGCTTATATTTGTTAACTAATTATAGGATGACACAATAGTCTATAAAATAATTTTAACATATCATAATTAATGATATAATATGTAAAATAATAGTAAATTGATATATTGTGTAAAAGCCTCCTCTCTAGCCCTAACCCCTAAAGTTAGGAATAGCAAAAAAAGCAATAAAGAAACATAATCATATTTCTAACAGCCAAAAACTAGTTCTTTTGTCTTTGCTTTATGTTAATCACCTAATCTACTTTCACTTATCTCCCACATTCTTAAACATCGTGCCTTTTATGTTTTTGTTACACAAATTAGATTATAGAATTAACTTTATTTTCCTGATATTTTTAATTTTTCAGTTTTCTTTATGATTTTTGATAGTTCTCTATGTCCCTAGTTTTTCCCTGAGTACAGGTTTAAGTGGCTTATATCAGAATTTGCGGGGGCCATTTCTTTGGAGCTTGGTGAGTAATAGAATGTGTCATTATTTATACTTTTATTTCTAATATAAGATGTGACGTTCTAGCCAATTTTATTTTATTTTTTTAAGATGTAATATGTATTTTATGTCTTTTTGCTATCTGATGTCTATAGACTTCAAAGATGTTTTGGGGAGGGGGGGGCTTTTGTGAGGGTAAACTCTTAGGCATGGAAAGTAGTTGTAATAATTCAGATGAAATATTGTATTTCTATGGCATGTCAAAATCTTCTCTTCTAAAGCTCATTGAGTCGAACTATCTTGACATTAAGTTTTAGTGTAACCCAAACCTGATCCATTGAATACTGCAACATGGGCTTATTTTATTCTAATCTTTTCAACACTCCCAAAGTGGTGAATAGATTTTAACCATTTCCAACTTGCCCACTAGTAAATCAAGGCCTAATTTTGACATGGCTTTAGTGAGGACATCAACTTCTTGGGACTTCGTTAAGATGTGGAATAGGCTAATAGCTCCATTCTTGATCTTGTGCTTGGATGAAATTTTTGTCAATTTTGACATGTTTCATTCGATCATACTGAACCGGATTATGAACAATGCTGATAGCAAATTTGCTATCACTACACAACCTCATAGGGCTTGGCCTCGGTATATTTAAGTCCTTCAGCAACCTTCCTAAATAAATTAGTTCACATACTCCTTGAGCTCTAAGCCCTGGACTTTGCTTCTAGCCACCACAAATTGTTTTTTGCTTCTCCATGTAACCAAGTTTTCGTATAATATTGTTGGGCACCATGCATAAACAGCCGAATAAGATATATACGAACAATTAAAATTAATTAAATTATAATTATTTATGTGTTTGTCAAATCACATTTGGCAGTATATAATTTTGTAGAATTATGTAGACTCCCAAATGTTTTAGATATTGCAATTTAGTCCCTGTTTGCATCAACAAGGTTAAAACTGCAAATCAACCTCATATACTGGCCATATGGTGAATGGGCATTCACAGTTTAATGTCCAGAATTTCGTTTTGAAGCGAAACACTGAACAACTCACCTTTTTTTGAGCAAACCGTTGTTGGAGTAAGACAACAAGGCATGAATGTCTCATCTCATCCTGACAGTTACTTCCAACGTGTGCAACAATGCAGGCTAAAAGCAATTTTGTTCAATGACACAAAATCGAAGGTTAATCAACCAAATTTTTAAAATGAACACATTAATTCACAATTTAAATTGTCAAAAATACAGAATCGCTTTGATAAGCTTATACTGAATATTATTGAGAAATATAATTTTCCTGTTATTTAGGAAAACATAGATCGATACTACTTTGTTTGGGATTTAGTTGCAATTTATTATTCAGTTTATTTTCTTTTATTTTGTTTCTTATTTTTCGAGAGGAAAGTCAATCAAATTAGTCATTAGTATCTACAATTAATTCCTAGTTTCTATTCTGTGTTTTATTTTCAATTGTATATAAACCGGGATTATTACTGAAAAATAATAAGATTAATTTACCATTCACTTTTTTTCAAATATTGATAATGAAAGTTAATTTTCTTCCCTTAACTCATCATTTTTTTTTCTTTCTCTACTCAATCTTTTAATTCCCTTTCTGCCGTATTTTCTATCCTATCAGTTTTACATATCATATTGTTTTTCATTTCATGTGGTCGAGATGTTATCAAAGTCTCAGTTGATTATATTTAATTTTCAATAATGTTCTTCTTTTAGTCAATTTATTAAATCTTAATAAATAATAGTGTTTTCCCTCTATTTTATGTTTCACAGATTTCATTCAAGAGGCTAGAAATGCTGAGAAAACAGCTGAGAACTTTAAAAGCAATGACATAGTCCGGATTCCTAATATTTTTTGGGTATCATAAGGCAGTCCTTTGGATTATTAGTTCATGCTCTTTGTTAGATTGTCTTTGGTTTTGTTATAATCTAAATCTGAAGGTGTTTATGTGATTCATGTCTGATGCAATCTGATCCCCACCACAACCCTCCTCTTATGTATACAGGATTTGACCACTAGGCGTATTTTGACAATGGAGTTCTGTAGTGGGTGCAAGGTACGGTTTACATTTTTTTTTTATATCAACATCCATATGCTTGTCTTTATAGGTTTGGCAAGTAAATACCATATGATGAAATTCTTAGTGTCTTAAAATGCATTTTGTAAGAACCTTCTAAAGCAAGTTTTGGATGAAATAACATATATTGAAGCAAGAGTTATTAATCTTGCTATAGTAAGAATACAGTAGTATACTTTTGACTTTAGCGTGATGTTCTGTTAAAAGGAAATTACTTGTATTTCAGGTTGATGATCTAGAGTTTTTGAAGGAAAGAAGAATTGATGCAATGAAGGTAAGTTTTTTAATTCTCTGAGCTATGCTTTTTTATTTTATTTTATTTTTATTTAGTATTTAGTTTCCTTCAACTATTTTGTCTATTAATTTTTATCAATATTTTGTTCAGTAGCTTACATGGAAGCATAATAGTGAACAATTAAATAATTTGTAAGGTGTATCAAAATATGGATAACTATTCATATGAAATCCTCTTTGTAGGTTTGTCCTCTTCGTAGATAAATCCTCCTGTTCATATACCATGTTTGCCTAAAGGATATATTTTATAGACATTGGAACAATTATCCTTATGAAATCTTCTTTGTAGGTCTATCTAGTGGATACGTCTACAATTAGCACTCATGTATTGCATTAAGATGTTGACAAACAATTTCGATATATGTGAACTATTATCATCTTTCAGTGGAGTGTTTAACATTATGATAGTTGTAATTATTGTCTGTCTTTGGTCATGGCAATGTTAAGACTACAAATGATTCTAGGACGGCTACCAATGTGTACATAAGGTTCCCATGATCAATCATCTGATACCTCATTATGATTCTATCACTCTAAAGGCATTTATCCAAACATTTGTGCACTTAATAGATAAAAAATGTCATAGGCTCATACTTGACTTAGAAGGAGTGACTTTAGAGCACAAACTTCAATAATCTTTCATTTGTGCTAAAGCTAATCTTCCATGCAAACAACATTGGATAACTGTATGTGCCAATCATGTTTTTGCTTCAATAGGGCATTCTCATGAAACTATTGTTCATTCGTTTACTCTCAAAAGTCTATTTTCTTTCATCAGTTACCACTAATAAAGTGAAATCACCATAGTATGGAATTCGACCTACAGTGAGACATTGACTCTAATGGCCCAATATGTGAATATTAAATCAACCATGTTTAGAGTCATGACAAGTTCAAAGTTGAACTTTCACAATCTAATATGCTCAAGGCCATACATTTTATAATGCCTCATACGTGACTTACAATGTAAAATTATTATACTGACTAATTTATATGACTTATTATTTATATAGACATCTAGTCAACTTGATTATTGTCTTCATAGATCAAGAAAGTATCCATCTGCCTTGCAAGGTAAGCAAATATATCATTTTTGTCCTTTTGTCTAGTAAGACATGATTGACACCTTGCAATAGTCTTTAAACCATTTATAACATTAATTCGAGTGCGTAACATGATGTACATGATCACTTTAATAGCAAATGGTGATATCATTTATGTTTTCCATTATGTTGAACAACATAATCTCAAAGAGAACATACATCATATGAAGAATCTTTTCGGATTTTTGTATTATGAATTTCTTCATTCTTTGTTTGATTACACACTTTGACTTCATTCTGTAATCTATCTGATCTACAATAATGGATCACACATAAACTACTACTGAGTCATCATATGAAGAATCTTTTTTTTGGATTTTTTTATTATGAATTTCTTCGTTCTTTGTTTGATTTGACTTTGACTTCAATTTGTAATCTATATGATCTACAATAATAGATAACACATAAACTACTGTTGAGCGTTTGTATGAAGATATGCTTGTATATCAAACATTACACCAACTGCAAGTATGGTATTCTATTTCTAATATACAATTGTATATTAAATATACAACATCAAAAATAACATTGTATTCCCACTTAATTTATATGACTCATATTTGTCTCCATAATACCAATATGGTATTTGCATGAACACATATTGCAGTCTTCTTGGATTATAGATTCAAGCGTAATCGTCATAAATGACCACTATCAAAAGTTGTAGGAACATCATTCATTACGTACCTTACCATAAGTGTAATGTTCCTATATCTCAAAGTGATTCACTATTTTCTTATCGAAAACAGAGTAACCTCTTTGTGATGATCAATCGTCTTTGATGGTGCATCATACATTCATGCCTATTTCATCTCGTGAAACATAACTCAGTATTTTGAAGTTTCCTTCGGAATTCCTCACAAGTTACATCTGATCAAGGGTTTAATTGACTTAGGTTAATTGTTTGACATCAGCTTACTACCATGGTTCACTTCTTTGGTCTGTGATTCAACCAACTCAAGTTTATTTCTTAACAATTCAACTTTATCTTCATAGATGAACAAGTCTTTAGGTTTAACCTTAATGCATGACAGTTATATGATTCATAGTTCAAATCCGTTAGGTTAGTTGTCTAACTAGTAGTCTCTTTAGTATATCAAATAAATCATTCAGGTTTCAACCTACCATATACATGCAGACACTGGTTTAGCCCATGGTTATACTTAACATTAGTGTCATAACCATGTCTAAATAAGTTAATTACTTATTTGGTTCACAGTCACTAACTCAAGTGAATTACTTTAACCGTTAGTGTTATAACCATGTCTAAATAAGTCATTAGGTGTCAACCTAATGTATACATGGTATTCATAGACAGTTTTATTGGGTTGCAATCTCTAGGATTTTAACCTGGATATTAGTGCGTGCTACACTTCTACCACACTTCGGGTGGTTATTTGAATACTACAGCTAAATATTAAGTTCTTTGGTGCAACCGAGATAGCTGAATATTCTTTCTTGACCAATTCTATTTTTCATTCTTAAATTCCTTGAATTTCTTCAAGGGATTTAGATTTGTATATTTGAAGATCTACAAATCATGTTCTTTAAAAAATGAAATGAATTAGATGAAATCTATAACAATTATCACTTAGCATATGCTGTCATTAATAAATAATTATTACTAGAATGATGCTTAATAACTTCACTGTACTCCCACTCTTTCTAGTGGAATTGCGACATAGTCATCTTGTCTGAAGAACCTAACACTTATTATGCGATTATTTGTCAATTAAGTAATAATGCATAGTTATGACATAGTCATTCTGCTAAGACAGTGTTCAAATAATTTTGATAAAATTGTGATTAGAATTTATCGAAATAAACATAGTCCAAAATTCATATTATCCGAAAACATAAATGTGCAACATGTAAAATCCCAATCACAAGTAAAACAACAAATCAATTTGTAGCAGTTGCTTCCATGCCTAGCTTTGCTGACCATTGCTGCTCCCTTTGCCATGCTACCATGCTTGCTTGCAATATTACAATTGAACACGTGAGTGATAAAATCACTCACTAGATAGATAATTATCAATATCATATAAATGTAAGTGTTTACAGAATGGCATCTTGGATGCTCTTTTCATGCTACACGTCTTGAACATTTGTTATCTGCACATTACTTCATGGAAGTACTCATAGGACATCCTAGATGTCTAATACTTAAGTGTTGATCGGGTTTATACTTCCACATATTTACATTTTAGTAATCTCTGTACACCATTGGGCTAGAATGTTGGCTAATTCTGCACCTAATTGTAGTCAACCTATAATGTCTAGTTAACTTTGCACACAACTATGATTAGATTGTTAGCTAACTTCACACATAGTTGTGACTATATTCACACACACACATATATCTATAGACATGTATATATTGTGTATATACATATATATACATACACATACATCTCTCTCTCTCTCTCTCTCTATATATATATATATATATATATATATTTTTTTTTTGTGTGTGTGTGTATTCATATGTATATATTGTGTATATATATACACATACACATACACATACATATATCTATATGTGTGTGTGTGTGTGTGTGTGTTTCTCAAACTTTTCTCTCTCTTCTCTCCTTATGTGTAATATAAAGAAAACATGCACCTATCCTTATATAAAAATTGAGAATAACGTAATGTAAGGACGGACATGCCCTTTGTACAAACATACACAATGTTTTTAATCCATAATCACAATCAGTAACTGTTGAATGCTTGTTAATGCAAGTTTATTCATGATGTACGGGCTTGCATCTCTTATGTATGGTCATACATTAGCACAACTTCCAAATTCTCCCACTTGTTAGGTGTACGGGCATGTGTGCTCCTTATACACGGACATAAATCATCCTAGTCTTAAAAAAAACACATTTTTTCCTCATGGGGAAAAAATTAGTTTGCCATTATGGTCTGTACAAGTGTACACCGCTCTTGTGTACGGTCATACAAATTACATCAATCAAGAGATACCATCTCCAACATATGTAGTCTATATGGACATCTTGAATAATTCTATTGAGAGAAAAGTAGGTCACATGGTTGGAGGAGAATGGCTGATTTGGAGAGAAACCTTTGGCCGCTGAATAAATAAAGTTTGGTAGTGGGAATAATGGTGCATGCAAGGATTTGTTTAGTATGGGAGCTTTTGCTTAGAGAAGGAGTTTGCTGCTTGAATAGTAAGGCTTACATGTTTTTTTTCCTTTTCTTATTTTAATCTTTTCAATAGTACTTTGTTGCATTTATATCTACTGTGTCTTCGTCTCTAAAATCTTGGTATTAGAGTAGTGTTATGGCTATCTTGGAAAGAGTGATAAGGGAGATTACAAGACGATTGAAGATTTGAATTCCAAAATGACTATCTTGAATGTTATAATAGGTGTGGTGAAAGAGTCCATATCAAAGATGTAAGCCTTACTATTCAAGGCTATAGGGAAAGCTTTGATGGGGGAATCATCCTTTTTGATGAACCCATTACCAATTTTTAAGGCTATTGTTTCTTTTGTGACAATAATTGAAGTTGTCCAAACTAGCCAACAGACAAGATGGTGGGATTGTTGTTCCAAACGGAATCAGCAATTCTAGCAAAGGGGAATAATGGCAGTGAAGATTGGAGTATTCTTATGTGAGGTCTTAGTTGGCTGCTTTATGTATGGAAAGTAATGTGATGAGTTCGATGTAATGGAGAGAAAGTAGATCTCCATTTTTTAAATTGAATGATTTCAAGTCCAACTTGGTACATAGCTTATAGTTTTCACATAACAAAAATCTACATAAGGAGTTGTTATCTCTATGCTAATTGGAATCAATGACGGAGTATTAGTGCAAGTTTGAGTTGCCGGCACCATTAGGAGACATGTTGCTCATGCAACATTCATCAATAGGTTAAACATCAATTCAACACGAAGATAAGTTGCTTGGGTCTTAGGATTTGGACCATGTTATGGAATTGGCCCAAAAGTTTGAATATAAGTATTGAGCCTTAAGAGGAAATGGTGGATCAAGGCCTATCTTATTTTTGTGGTTTGGATCATTTTCGAATGTTGTTATTAAGCTTGTTAATGCAACCTTATTGCAAAAAGGTATTCTTTCTAATTCAACGAATCCACCTAGTCACAAACACCACTAAGTAGGTCGTTCAAAAATGTTTGCTAATACTAGTATTCAAGGAGGAGGAGGTTACAAACAATTACTTGATGTGGAATGCTAATCAAAGATGGAAAAGGGGTTATGTTTTTGGTGCGACAAGACATTTGGACCCAATCGTGGGTTTTGATTTCATCAACTAAGCGTCTTGATTGTAATTAGGGTATCACAAAATAGGAATAAGATGGATTTTCGATGATTATGCAGTTGGCAAGGAGATCTTGATTGAAGTTGGTAAGGAGATCTTGGATGATTTTACAATTGGCAATGAGATTTTGAATGATTTGGTTAAGAGAAAAACAGACCACGTGGGTGTAGGATAATGTTTGATTTGGGGGGAATCCTTTAGCTACTGATTGAATAAAGCCTTGCAGAAGAAACAAGAGGTAGGGCAAGTAAGGATTTGGTTAGTAGAGAGGAGCTTTTACTCGGGGGAGGGGTTTGACCCCTTGAATAGTTAGATCCACAATGTCCTTTTTCTTTTCTTATCTGTCTTTTTAGTAGTAATCTAGTGTCTCTAGAGCTATTGTGTCGTGGTTTCTAACAATGTGATATTTTTGTACCCACTTTAATGTGCATGATGAATTTAGGGTTTTAGATTAATTATTTATAGGCCAAACGACATATTCCTACCCTAGGTTTCCTTAAATGACAAAGTTCCACCTATAAAGTTTGAAAAAGCTAATTATCCACCCATTGACTAAAGTCAGAGGAATATTTTTGTCTTTTTGAATAAAAATTAAAAAATAAATTTTATAAGAACAATTAAAATATAAAATAATATAAAAAATTAGTAAAAATTAAAAATTAAATAAAATATTAAAAAAGCAATCACCATTGCCAATAGCTCTGCCAGATTGGCCGCTTTCTCCATCAAGGTGCACAAATTCAGCCGCCTATAGAATCAGGTGGCCGTTTCCAGTCACCTTCGTTGGCGGTGATGACTTTTTATTTTTATTTTTAATTTTTATATTATTTTATAATTTGATATTATATATATTAAATTTTCTTTTAATATTAATATTATTTACTTTTATGAAGAATATTTTAGTTTTTTCAGGAAATAAGGATGGGTACTTGGCTTTTTAAAACTTTATGAGTAACACTTTGTCATTTAAGGAAACTTTGGGTTGGAATATGTCATTTGGCCATTATTTATATGAAAGGTGTTTTTAGGGGGATGATTATTTAATTCCTCGGGGTTTGGTTTGAACTTGGTTACCCCCTTAAGCTATCATTAACAACTCAAAATCCCTTCTTGTCAATAATTTTTCATTTAGCCTAGTAGAATGAGAGTTAATGACTTTTATACCCTTATTTTGCATGTTCTACACCTTCCAAATAGACCCATTAGTATAAGTTGAATTTGTAGAATGAGTAGGTTATCAAATATTACTATGAATGAGATGAAATAGTTGTGATAATTGATATTATTGCTAAGAATAAGAATGTCTAACTGGTTTAGTACAAATGCTATATTCACATTGAAAGACTTTCATGTCTTTATTAATAAAGACATGCAAACACAAGCGATTTTCAATTTATTTCCTCAAAGATTGTTACAATATACAAATAAAGAATGAAAATTAATAAAGAATCTCCTAGTCTAAATATACAACTTCCTATTCTAAATATGCAACTTAATTCTTAACACTCTCTTTCAAGTTAGAGCATATAAATCATATTCACCAAGTTTGTTATAAATGAATTCAATGCATAAACCTGTAAGAGACTTAGATAGAATATTTGCTAGTTGATCATTGGAGCTAACATGATTAGTAGTTATACATTCGGAAAAAACTTATTTTCAAATGAAGTGATCATCAATCTCTATATGTTCACTCCTTTCGTAATCCTAAATTAGAAGCAATATGAAGTGCCTCTTGATTGTCATAAAAGAGTTCCATCTGTGATATCTTTGTAAATTTTAATTTTAGAATAAATTATTTCAACCAAATAAGCTCATACGTAACCAATGCCATAGCAGCATATTCTGCTTCTGCACTCGACATAGCAATCACATCTTACTTTTTACTTTTTCATGAAACCAGATTGCCACCAATAAGGATACAATATCTTGAAGTTGAGAGCTTATTTGATAGGAAGTCCGCTTAATCTGCATTGGAGTATCTTAACCACCTAGGTATGACTCCTGTTTTCATACAATAATCCTTTGTCTAGTGTTCCTTTAATATATCTTAGGATTTAAACAACTACATCTCAATGTGAATTATATGAAAATTGTCAGAATTGATTGACTATATTGACTGAGAAAGAGATGTGTGGTCTGGTGATAGTAAAGTACTTAAGTTTGCCTACTAATCTCTTATATTTACCAAGATCCTTGAGTGACTTCCTTTGTTTTGTTGCAAGTCTAGTATTAGGATCTATGGGAGAGTCAACAAGTTTACAATCTAACATCCCTATTAATTCCAAGATATATAAAACATACTTTTTTTTAGAGATAACTACACTGAATTTAGAGTAAGCGGTTTCGATCCTAAGGAAATATCTGAGTAGTCCCAAGTCTTTGATTAAAAAATGAAAAAATAAATGTTTATTTAGTTGATTGATGCCCTCATGATCATCACCAGTTAAAAAAATGTCATTTACATAAATAACTAGATAGATATACCGTGTATGCTTATAAAATACAAAATGATCCAACTCATTTCGAGTCATACTAAATTTCTGAATAACAATGCTAAAATGTTTGAATCAAACACAATGATTGCTTTAGGCCATGGAATGATTGTCGGATTTTACAAATCTAACCATACTCCCCCTGAGTAACAAAACCAAAAGGTTATTTCAATAGATCTCCTCTTGAAGTGTATCATGAAGGAAAAAAATTTTAATATCTAATTGAAACAGGGGTTAATGACAAATAACAACCATAGATAAGAATAACTGAACTAAGGATATCTTAACCATTGGAGAAAACATGTCACTATAATTCAAATCATAAACCTGAGTATAACCTTTGACAACTAACTATGTTTTAAGACAATCAACCTTACAATCAAGAGCAGTCTTAATTGTATAAACCCACCTACAACCATTGGTGGAATGATCTAGAGGCAATTGAACCAACTCTCAACTAGTATTATACAAGGCCATCATCTCATCTACTATTACTTGTTGTCATTCTAGATCCAAAAGAGTCTCATTAATAGATTTAAGAACTGAAATTGAGGATAATGAGGATACAAAGGCATAGTATGGTGAGAACAAATGGTAATAATTAAGAAAATTGTAAATAAGATTGGGATAATGAGAAGATCTTACAACTTTTCGGATGGCAATGGAAAATTGGTCGGCAAAAGACAAGGCCAAGGTAGGTGCAAAGTCCGATGTGGGAAGAGAGTCACAAAAGTCTTCGTGGTTTATAAGAGCAATATCTTTTAGATCTGTAGGAACAATATCAATATAAGAAAAAGGGTCAAGAACTGGTAAAGGTCCAGAAAGGAATCAATGTGGAAGAGTGTTCTCAAGAAAGAGGATGAAAGTGGGCATAGTAAAATATTTGTGATAGGAGACTCTTCTATGAGAGAAGAGTAGTATGGAAAAAAAACTCAAAGAAAGTAATATTGGTAGAAATAAAGTGACCATGAATAGTGGGACAATAACGTTTGTAACCTTTTTGAACATGAGAGTAACCCAAAAACATATACTTAATGAATCATGCGAACAACTTGTCTTGATCAGTTAAAAAATTATGAACAAAACACATGCAACTGAAAACACATGGAGGACGTGAAAATAATGAACGATCCATAAATAGGATAGTGAGGAAAGCATCTGGTTGATGAGAAAACAAGCGTTGAAGACTACATCAACCTAAAAATGGAATGGAACATTAGCATGTAAGAGCAGGGTGCTAGTAGTCTCAATAAGGTGCTAGTTGTTGCACGTCAAACCTTGTTTTGTTGGGAAGTATAGACACAAGAAGTCTGATGAAAAATACTCTATGAAGACATAAATCTGGCAAAGGAAGTAAGCAAATATTCACAGACATTACCACTATGTAAAATACGAATAGATAGAGAGAATTGATTTTTAATTTCAGCATAAAAGGATTGAAATATAAAATATAATTCAAAACAATCTTTCATTAAAAACAATCATGTGCAACAAGAAAAATCATTGATAAAGGTCACGAAGTATCTAAAACCTAAAACAGACTTAACTTGACTATGACCTCATGCATTAGAGTGGACTACCTCAAACGGGAACTTAGCTTGATTATTGACTCGCTTTGGGAAAGAGGTATGAGACTGCTTCCTGAGCTGACGCGAATCACAATGAAAAAATGACAAACTTGAAAGATTGGGAACCATCTATTAAAGTTTGGACAAATTCATGCCCTAATCTATTGTGAAGTAAAGTTGGAGACTCAGCTACAATGCAAGCTACAGAAGAGGAAGGCAAACAGTGTTTGTAAAGTCTTTTTGACTCACGTCCTACACCAATCATCTGTTCCGAACCCCGGTCCTATATAACAACAAAGTCATTAGTAAAAGTGACAGAACAATTTAAGATTCTTGTAAGTTGACTAATAGACACAAGATTATATGGACAAATAGGAAGGTAAAAAACAAATTTTAAAGGTAAATGATGCGTTAAAAGTTTAAACCCTAACTTACTAGCAAGTGTACTAGTTCAAAGTAATAGGGGAAGTATTCAAGGTGTCGTATCTACGAGATCGCGTAAACAAGTATTAAGACGGCATCACTCCTAATTTTATCTAAACTATCGAATTCGAGTCTAAAATAAATATGAAAAATAAAATCAAAATAAAATCAAGCAATTAAGAAACACGCCTAGGTAAATCGAATAACAATATGTGAGAAAATGCTAAGATTTCGGGTTCACTAATTCACTACAATGTAGGTTTTCTGTATGCATATATGTCTTATGTTATTCATGTGACAACGGAATTCCCTAAATTGATCAACGTTCTTTCTCAAGAAATATTAATCCTATTTAACAATCTAATAACCTAAATATCTTTATCTAGGTTAAATCAGATGAAAATGCATTAAGTTCTATGGAATCCACTAGCTTTCGGCACAAGCCTATTGTGCTTATGACTATTACATGTATTATCAAATAAATCTCTATATTTAATTAAAAGTGGTCAAGTTTCAATAGACATTAAGCTCAGAATGCAAACTCACATGAAATAACATGTTCATAAATTATAATTGAAAAACCCTACATATTCATGAATTAGCTAGCCCTAATCTTAACAAAAAATTATTTAGTTCATCATTAAACACAAATAAGCAATGAGATTCAAACAAATCATAAGCATAATGGAGAAATAAGAACGAAACCAGATGAAGTGTTGAATCTCTTATTGAAGCTGATGAAAAATATTCTCACAATTGTAATTCAAAAAGCTTTTGATTGAATCCCCAAAATAAAATATTGAATATTTGAAAAGTGTATGAAGAATCTCTCAAAAACTCTCCTAGGACGGCTCTCCCTTTCTCTAAAATTACAAAGATATATATATAGTTAGGGTTAGGGAAGAATTTCAGTCAAAGTGAAATTCTATTGAAAAGTGCCCATGCCGCGGCATCATGCTGCGGCCTGGAGGTTCTGGACTGCTGCTGTTGGGTCATGCCGCGTCATCATGCTGCAGCCTTATGCTGGGGCATGCTGATTCTGGAATTTTTATGCGCCTCCTGCATTACCCTATGCTGCGGCACGATGCCGGGGCATGTAGCTTTTGGAATCCGAAATTTTGGTCTTCATCAAAGTTGTAGCCCTAGATATCTAGTTTCATTTGAATTTTGAATCACCTCATTTGGACTTCCAAATCTCAAGTTATGACCATTTTAGTGCTCAGTGGTCAAACACAGAATTTCATCAAGAAGACCTAAATTTGCAGCAACGGTTGAGGGCCCAAACGAACTCGGATTTTTTCCCATAATAGCTTTTTGAAAAGCTTGAGATGTCCATTACAACTTTAGTGAGGACTAATTTTTCATCACAGAACTCAAGCATATTTAAAATCCTTGTTCTTCTGTTGTGGCACACAATACTCTCTTTTCCCCTGTTTGCTCTAGTTGCTCAATCTTCTTTAGACTAAAGTCGAACCTCCGGGTAGTCCTTCATAAGTGTCTTTTTGGGTTGATTTCCATTGAAATCATATCAAAATCAATATTTTCTGCAAAACCAAATATGAAAACCCATGATTCTGAAATATGTACATAATAAGGGTAAAATGGTCAAATCACCCTTAAAACTCTATAAATTTACCACGGAATTATGCATGCAATTGACACTTATCAGAACCCCCAACCAGCGTTTTGCTAGTTCCTAGCAAAATAAGCGAATTATTGGAATAAAAGGGGATCAAAACCTAAATGAAAATACAATTAAAACTAACACATTCACTAACTATCTGAACCACTTCCGTAGGTTGTAACGGTTGCATTTAGCGTATGCAACAAGCCTTTAAACCCCTAGGTGGCCCTAGTGGACGAGTTATAGTCTCGTGAGGGTTTCCAGCGATGCTACCTACAAACATCATTTACCCTATCCCTAAGAAAATATAGCAAGCACATAATATTACAACAACACAATATTAAACTCGTACAATTGTCTCATGAACTACAACAATTAATCAATACACAACGTACTAACTTCATTCTCCTTAAAAGTATTTCAAAACAACACACCACTACTTTATCAACTTTCACATCCATTTCATTCACAAACCATCAACCAAACTTTCAGAATATATCTATGCGTGCATCCACATATACAAGTGACTGAAAATAAATTTTAGAAACAAGTTCCCTCAGACAAACCATTCAATTGTCTTCCCTTAATCTATTAGTGACAATGCTTCGACCCTAAATGTTATGAATTTTATGCTCATTATATATCATGCTTAATAATATTTTTCTTTGTTGGTATTTTCTTTTATACATAATTTTTCAAGGTTTTATTTGATTTCTTTAGATTGTGAACTAGTCTTTTTACACAAGCAATCGATACTTGTAATACCATTGCCCGGTTACTTAACTAATCACATACCTAAGGTGTTTTGCATACTCTTATCTCTAGTCACTTTCCACTCGAGGGTCACTCACGGTGGACATGCTAACCCCCAACCTACTCAGCAACTAAGACATTGGAGTAGTTGAAATTTCAATTTATGCCCTTGATGTTTTGTTTATCCATATATATATTCTATCTAAGGATCTAAGCAATGTGCATTTTCAACCATAGTTCAAACAATCTTCAGGTCCATCTAAGGGTTTTTAAATTTGTCACTTGCATATATGAACACAACACACAAACAACTCCTTCAGTTTAGTCATCAACCATACATGCCTCAAACCAGAAAATTTCAATTTCGTAGCATGTGTTTCTTCATACTTCTAAATTAAACAAAGCTAGCTTATCATATACCAATTGTTCATCATAGTTATGTATAATCATAGACATACGAGCTAATTCAACACACACACAAACAAAAAAAATATATATATTTATAAGATATCAAAAATTTGTCACTGATGTTGCCATTTATGTAATCTAGTTTTAACTTTTCCTCACCCCCAACCTAGCATTGACATTGTCCTCAATGGCGAATGAGAAAAGTAAAAAGTTAGAACTACTTCCCTTGTTTTACGTGGGTGTCCTTGCTTGCTTGTGCATTGGGATTTGAAACTCAGAAAAATTCTCCACAACCAATGCTAATAACAAAACAACCTCAAATAATATTGTTAGATTACATCAAGTGGTCAAAAAAAAATTTAAAACAAGAAAAACAAAGAATAAAGAAATATAAAGGATACAACTTGGGTTGCCTCCCAAGAAACGCTTGTTTATAGTCTTTAGCTTGACTTGATAGTGGTATTTTTAGGCCGAATCATTCAATAGGGTAGAGACTTTACCTTTTCTCCATCCACTTTCTATATAGTATTTCAACCGTTGCCTTTTGACCGTATATATGCCTTTATCCTTGTGATTTACCTTCATAGCTCTTTTAGAATAGGCTTTTGTGACAATGAATGGACCAGTACCTCGAGCTCTCAACTTTTGAGGAAAGGGTTGATAGAGTTTGAGAAAAATCTTTTTTGGCCACCATCAAGTTTGTTCTTTGTAGGTTGTTGGTCTCGCCATTTTTTAGGTTTGTCTTGATCAATTTGAGCTTTGTCATTTGTAGGATTTATTCGTCCCTTACTTCTACTTTATGACATATCTCTTTTTCACTAGAGGGATTTATGGCTTTATACACTTTAAAGGTTACAGTCTCATTATCTACTCTTAATTTCAAAGTTCCTTCTTTCACATCAATTAGCGCCCCTCCAGTGGCCAAGAATGGTCTTCCAAAAATCAAAGGTATTTCAATATCTTTTTCCATATCCAACACAAGAAAATCCACAGGAAATATAAATTTATCAACCTTTACCAACACATCTTCCACAATACCTCTTGGATACGTGATCGATCCATTCACCAATTGTAAGGACACTGTGGTGGATTGTGGTTCTCCAAGTCCCAATTTCCTAAAAATTGACAAAGGCATTAAGTTGATGCTTGCTCCTAAATCACATAAAACATGAGAGAAAAAAATTGAACCTATAGTGTAAGGAATAGAAAAACTCCCTGGATCTTTAAGCTTCGGTGGCAATTTGTTTTGGAGAATGGCGGAGCACTCCTCTGTGAGTTTGACTGTCTCATACTCCTCCAATTTCCTCTTGTTAGACAAGATTTCCTTGAGAAATTTAGCATAGCTTGGCATCTGGAGCAAGGCATCTGCAAAAGGAATGTTAATATGAAGTTTCTTAAATATTTTTAAAAATTTTGCAAATTGCTTTTCCAATTGCCTCTTCTTGTATGCAAGAGGAAAAGAAAGCTTGATCTCTATTGGCTTTTGCTCCACCTCTCTTGCCACCGGTTCATCTTCTTTGGCTTCTTTAGGTTTTCCTTCCTCAGGACCTTTCAGTTGTTTTCCACTCCTAAGTGATATGCCTTTCACATGTTCTTTAGGGTTTATTTCGGTATCACTTGGTAGTGTGCCTTGTGCTCTCCCCGTTATTATGTTTGCCAATTGTCCCACTTGCACCTCGAGATTTCTAATGGATGCTTCTTGGTTCTGAAATCTTGTTTCAGCAGTATTGATGAATTTTGTCATGAGTTCCTCTAGATTAAATTTCTTTTCTTGAGGTTGAAACCCTGGTGGTGGTTGCTTCATTGAATTCTGATTACTCCACGAAAGATTAGGATAATTTTGCCACCCAGGATTGTATATGTTGGAGTATGGGTTGTTCTGTTGAGGCCTACAAAAATTACCCACAAAATTAGCACTTTCAGAAGAGTACATGAATGGGTTACCTATTTGACAATCAATGCTCGCATGACCCCCTCCGCATAAGTCACAAACTACGCTCTTTGCTTGCATGACTGCCATTGTATCGATTTTCTTGTTCAACACTTCTATTTGGGCAGCCAATGCATTGAATGAATCCACTCCATGTATTCCCACAACTCTCCTTGGTGCTCTATCAGTTTGCCATTGGTAACTATTGGAAGCCATTTCATCTAACAGCTCGAATGCTTCCTCTGGTGTCTTCCTCATAAAGTTACCTCCTGCAGCTGCATCAATTAAAGTACGATTAGCAGGCATTAAACCATTATAGAAAGTTTGTACCTGAAACCATTTGGGCAATCCATGGTGTGGGTATTTTCGGAGTAGTTCTTTGTATCTCTCTCATGCTTCATATAGTGATTCCGTGTCATATTGCATGAAAGTTGTGATGTCATTACGTAACTTTGCAGTCTTTGATGGAGGAAAAAATTTTGCTAAGAATCGCTGCGCCATCTCATCCCATGTAGTGATCGATCCAACCGGCAAGGAATTTAACCAACTCCTTGCTTTATCCCTCAGTGAAAAAGGGAATAGTCTTAACCTGATGGCATCGTCTGTAACTCCATTCTGTTTGAAAGTATCACAGATCTCCAGAAAATTGACAATGTGTTGATTTGGATCATCACTTGGCAAACTATTGAACTGAATCGACGTCTGAATCATTTGGATTATGCCCGGTTTGATTTCAAAATTATTGGCCTGTATTGATGGCCGTCTAATACTTGAAGCTGTGCCTTCAACTGTAGGAGTCGCATAATCGATCAAAGATCGTTGGTTTGTAGCTCGATTAGCTTGCTCTTAAGGCTGGCAGTGCTATTTGCTGATCCTCTGCCATTGCTCTTCTTTGCCTCGTCAACTGATGTAATGTTCTTTCTATCTCCGGATCGAAAGGCTCAGTTGTTTGATTTCTAGTGTGTGTCATGCACTAGATAAGAACCTGCAAGGCAAACAAGACCAAGTAGCGGCGTAAAATAATAAAAACAAAATTAAACAAAAACTAAAATAACAAATAAATAAAATGTCTAGATTAAAATTAAAAGTAATATATCTCAATATTGACTAAAACGCAATCCCTGGCAACGACGCCAAAAACTTGATGCGTTAAAAATTTAAACCCTAACTTCCTAGCAAGTGTACTAGTTCAAAGTAATACGGGAAGTATTCAGGGTGTCGTATCCACAGGATCGCGTAAGCAAGTACCAAGACGGCACCACTCCTAATTTTATCTAAACTATCGAATTCGAGTCTAAAATAAATATGAAAAATAAAATCAAGCAATTAAGAAACACGCCTAGGTAAATCGAATAACAATATGTGAGAAAATGCTAAGATTTCGGGTTCAATAATTCACTACAATGTAGGTTTTTCGTATGCGTATATGTCTTATGTTATTCATGTGACAACGGAATTCCCTAAATTGATCAACATTCTTTCTCAAGCAATATTAATCCTATTTAACAATCTAATAACCTAAATATCTCTATCTAGGTTAAATCAGATGAAAATGCATTAAGTTCTATGGAATTCACTAGCTTTCGGCACAATCCTATTGTGCCTATGACTATTGCATGTATTATCAAATATATCTCTATATTTAATTAATCCACGGTTCGTATTCTAGCTGTTTTTATGCAATATCACCTATTGGTCTCAATCACACAACAGAAATCCTATTAAAAGTGGCCAAGTTTCAATAGACATTAAGTTCAGAATGCAAACTCACATGAAATAACATGTTCGTAAATTATAATTGAAAAACCCTACATATTCATGAATTAGCTAGCCCTAATCTTAGCAAAAAATTATTTAGTTCATCATTAAACACAAATAAGCAATGAGATTCAAACAAATCATAAGCATAATGGAAAAATAAGAACGAAACTAGATGAAGTGTTGAATCTCTTATTGAAGTTGATGAAAAATATTCTCACAATTGTAATCCGAAAAGCTTTTGATTGAATCCCCAAAATAAAATATTGAATATTTGTAAAGTGTGTGAAGAATCTCTTAAAAACTCTCCTAGGACGGCTCTCCCTTTCTCTAAAATTACAAAGATATATATATATATAGTTAGTGTTAGGAAAGAATTTCAGTCAAAGTGAAATTCTGTTGAAGAGTGCCCATGCCACGGCATCATGCTGCGGCCTGGAGGTTTTGGTCTGCTGCTGCTGGGTCATGCCGCAGCAGCATGCTGCGGCCTGGAGATTTTGGACTGCATGCTGCGGCCTTATGCTGCGGCATGCTGATTCTGGAATTTTTATGTGCCTCCTGCACTACCCTCTACTGCGGCATGTAGCTTCTGAAATCCAAAATTTTGGTCTTCATCAAAGTTGTAGCCCTGGATGTCTAGTTTCATTTGAATTTTGAATCACCTCATTTGGACTTCCGAATCTCAAGTTATGACTATTTTAGTGCTCGGTGATCAGACACAAAATTTCATCAAGAAGACCTGAATTTGCAGCAATGGTTGAGGGCCCAAACGAACTTAGATTTTTCCCCATAATAGCTTTTTGAAAAGCTTGAGATGTCCACTACAACTTTATTGAGGACTAATTTTTCATCACAGAACTCAAGCATATTTAAAATCCTTGTTCTTCTGCTGTGGCGCACAATACTCTCTTTTCCCATTTTTGCTCTAGTTGCTCATTCTTCTTTAGACTAAAGTCGAACCTCCGGGTAGTCCTTCATAAGTGTCTTTTTGGGTTGATTTTCATTGAAATCACATCAAAATCAACATTTTCTACAAAACCAAATATGAAAACCCATGATTCTGAAATATGCACATAATAAGGGTAAAAGGATCAAATCACCCTTAAAACTCTATAAATTTACCACGGAATTATACATGCAATTGACACTTATCAGTAAAAAGGAAAGTGGGCGAGCATGTCCCATAGATTTAGCCATGATTTTTGTACCATCATCTAATATAACAAAATGTGGAGAGCTCTGATGTGAAAAATGTGAAAATTGATTTTACCAAAGAGGTAGTTAAAGGCACTAGAATTAAGAACCTAAGACCCGAGGTTGAAGGATTGAAAAAAACAAATGGTTAAGTTACCAGAATGTGTGAATGAAGCAACACTAGGCTGAGATAACTGTTTGCTAGCCTAGTACTTGAGATATTCTTCATAGTTAGGGTCTATAAAAGTCAAGGACTGCTGAAAAGTTTGTCCAGCCATGCCTAAGTAGCAAAAGAGTTGAGCTAATACTGGAGAGGCTACTTGACAAGAGAATGATCCAAACTAGAGTCAAATCGGAAGCTGAATCAAGATATGCAATGTATGAGACATTGCAACACTGAACACACGTAGAAACAAATTAATGGCCAGATGATTAGCAACAGAGGGAATCGATAGAAACCACAATAGCTTTGTAGAATCTTCGATTATGGGAAAAAGGTATCCGGTTTCAAAAGGAAGTCGGATCACCTGGAAAATGCCAGTCAGCTCCTTCTGAGTCTAAGACAGGTGGCAGTGACACTTCACATGCCCAGAGGAGAGAGATTAGAATAGCAACCTGTTGGAGAAGAGAGTGGTGTGTGATGTCAGCTGGCGACACTGTCTTTGGGGTTTCGACGATGAGGTGACGGTGAACAGATTGATATAGATGATCCTTTGGTTGGACACTTGAATGAGTGCAATCTAACTTTGCTGGAAAACTTATTGGAAAAATTAGGTTTCCTAAAGAAGGGAAATGAATAAAGAATTTCCTATTCTAAATATACAGCTTCCTATTCTAAATACGCAGTTTGATTCTAAACAGAAATATATCTAGAATCTAGAAGAAATGGAGCACGCTTGAGATAGTATAGATCATTGCACTCTTTAACTCTGCTGATAATTATTGTTGAGGTCTGGTCATGAAATTGACAAGAAGTGAAAGAATGTTACTACACAATTATAGTCCTTAGATAATTTATTGACAGATAGTAAATTAGAAGAGAAGTTGGAAACATAAAGAACTAAGTCCAATATCAAATTGGATACTTTGTCAGTCCCATGACTAGCTACATGACAAACTGAAACATTAAAGTAAGCAATATACATGATAGGAAAGAAGTGAACATAGAGACCAAGCTAGTCATATGATTTGAGGCACCGGTATCAACAACCCATGCATCTTGCAACAATTTGTGAGACACCAAAGCAGAGTTAAAAGTATCTCTATGAGCAATTGAAGTTTTAGTAGTAGGAGAAGCAGAGGATGCAACAAAAGGTGAAAGAGGAATAGAGGAACTTGTGGAGGTTGTCGAACCTGCAGAACTCGTGGCCATGGTGAAAAACATTTAGGTTTCTTTTTGAAGAGAACTGCCAAAAGGGTAGGGGGGAAGCTTTTTGAAAATTTTCAGCAAAACGCTGCAATTGTTCAATCGCCAACAAATCAGCAACTGAAATTTTCAGCACGGAGTAGGTTGGTAGTTTCTGACAGTAGTTATGACACTTCTGATGACTTCTAGCATATCTAGAAATTCTTGAAATGCTAAAACTTCCACAAGATTGTAAATTGACAAATTCCAATGACTCCTGATAGTAGATTGGCTGGTTCTGATGGTGTCTGGCAGCAGAACAAATTCCACAAAGAATCAGTAAATTTTGTGATTGTTTTACAAATTTTCTTTGCAAATTAGAAGATTTTCTAGGAAGTTCTGTGATTTTTGTGCAATATTCTAGTAGATAACACCTTTTTTACTTCTAAGAGTGAGAAAAAATGTGTTTTTAGACCTTGTGCTCTAATACTATAAAACAAGAATGAAAATATGAAGAATTCTTGCTTCATTTCATTCCATAATGAATAGGTGAATTTGTACATATTTTACAAAACGAACTGGGAAAACAATCAGCCAAAACTAGGAAAAAGGATCAAATCAGTCTAAACTAGGAAAAAGGAATCTTGAGTGACTAAATTGGAATTTTCGTGGTATTACACTATATATTATAGCTTAGGAAACTCGGAAAGTAATGTATTTGTTTATATTCTTCTCTAGATGTGGGAAATGTTATTGCTGCAGGCATCCTCATGATTGTTTATCTCTGAATTAGCTGTTCTCTCTTGATGCTTGAAGCCTTGCAGTATCTGCATCAACCTTCTTTTCTATTTGAGAAGATTTTTTTATTTTTGTGTTTTCCTTAAAGGTTATTTCAATCATTTAAGCTATCTTTGCATGGTTTATGTTAGGTTGCAAAAGCATTGGTAGAGGTGTTTGCAGAAATGATGTTTGTCCATGGTTTCATTCATGGAGATCTGCACCCTGGTAATATACTAGTTTCTCCAGAAGGTCAGAATGGTTTTTCACTGGGTATGTCCTGATTATCAATTTAATTTGTTAAATATTTAGAAGATAAAATTGTTCCTTAATCAAGGCTGAATGGAGTTGTTCAACATCTCATTTCTTATTTAAATGATGCAGTTCTTTTAGATCATGGAATCTACAAAACTTTGGATGAAGCATTTAGAGTGGAATATTGTCAACTGTGGAAAGCATTGATTCTTCTCGACTCCAACAAAATATATCATCTTGCCGAACGATTTGGTGTTGGCAAGTATTCTAAGTACTTCCCTCTCATTTTTACAGGGAGAACTATTGACAGGTCAACTTTTCTCACTCTTTGTCTTACTAAGATACGTGTGTGTCTATAAATACATCTGAATGGTTGAGATTAAGTTATATCAAGTCCAATTTACATTTTTTTATGTAAGTTGCTTTGAATCTTAACTATCTAAGCTATGTACTTGCATTTCTTTTATGGGAATGAGATAAAAGAGAGTGATCCAGAGAGTGATCCAGAAAAAAGGACTGAAAAAATAATAGTAATAAACAGCGACTGAATATGATTGTGCTACTCCAATCTGATTGACAGTAGATCTGCACTGGGAAAGGGAATGTCAGTACAAGAGAAAAGGCAACTGAAGCAGGAATTAGAGTCTCTAAAGATGGAGGATATCTCTTCTTTCATGGAGTCTCTACCGCCAAACTTTATAACAGTATTGCGTACAGAGTAAGAGTTCAGGAACCTGTAAGCTGAAAGCTGAAGAAGCTTTCCAAACAATTAATGTTTTTGGTTCTTCTTCCAGTGGGCTATTGAGGTCTGTCATTAGCAAGTTGGGTGCGCCAGAACAGATCAGGCTTCTGGCCTATGCCAAGTATGCCTTGTATGGTCTCTCACCAAAGTTGAATCCTAAATCTGGTAATTCTTTTTCCTTGTTAATTTAAATGGTTACTTGTCTTGCTGAGTTGGAAATACTTTATAATTGAAACCATAAATTAACAAGATAGTTCTAACTTTTTATTCTTTTTCTTGTGTTTATGATTCATTTATTAAAATTCAAAAGCACTTTTGAGTAGTATTATTCTTTAATTAAAATTTTTATGTCACATTAATTTTGGTTCTAAAATAATTAAGAGTAATGTTTTAGTATCATAATAATTATACAAAGAAAATTTTGTTTTTTTAATTTTCAAGTTACTCTACTAAAAACATTTCATTATTTTCATCTTCTTTTAGAAGAAAGTAAGAGCACTATTACTAAACAGCCCTCATCTTTCAGTGATATTGTATTATGATCTGTTATAATAATGGTCAGTTTTTCTACTTGGTTTCTTCTGTTCTTCAGATTCTGCAGAAGTTTTTTTATACAGATTCAAAACAACCGCAAGCTACCTTCATCTAAGGCTTGTTCTTGGTAAGAATGTATCTGGTAATTTAGTAGCTAATCATCTATCTGATGAAGGTGTTGTGACTTTAACATTTTCTTATCAGAGTTAGTAAAGCTACTTTCTTGGATGCGGAAGTTTAAACAATTTCTACAGATCTTGCGTTGGAAGCTCAGTAGTTCTATAAGGACTGTGATAACACTTTTTTAACTGTGTAGTTTACCATCAAATTCTCCTCCATTAATGTGGATCTGGAGCACACAACTGGGATTTTTCAGTTGAATTGAAATTCTTTGGTATAGGAATGCAATAGCGTTTTGTTGTTTCAATTCAATTATGAATAAAGCTAAGTGAGGAGTGGGTTGGCCACATTTTTAATTGAGTAGAGTCTATCTGTAAATAAACCAATCTATTCTTCAATTATATATTATGGACTTTTCTATGAAACACTCTCCGAGGTATCAACTTTTCTCGACGTATCAAAACACAAGTTCTTGAAGCCTCCTCACATTTAGACTTGAATCAATTGCCTCTCCCCAGCACCAATTTTTGGCGCGGAGACCTTAAATTGAATGGGCAAATTGGTGTTTAGTGATTAAAAGGAATTTAAAACCATTTTAATATTAACAAATATGACAAAAATTATGGGAAAATAAAAAACATTACTAAAATTTAATAATAATAAAATATTTCAACCAATTTTTTGAAATTTGAACATAGCTAATCACATTTATCAATTTTATGATTTTAATAATTTTTATACAAATTCTGTCCTTCACTATAAAAATTACATTTAAACTATTATGATTCCATAAAATAAAATAAAAAATCAGTCGAAACAATCATACTTCAATCACAAAATTTAGTTTTGTAACTTTCTGAAGTTTTAAGTGTTTTATGATCGTATGAACTTTGAGTCAATATTTTTCAACGATGAAATAGACAAAAAGATATCAAAAATAATTTTTAAGTAAATTTATATTTTGATGTCAAAAAAACGTAGTTTGGTGATTAGAAAACCAATAATGCGATTTTGCAATTAGTGTGTGTATAGGAGCACAAGCCTCAAAATTTGACATTTTTGAGTAACAAAAATAGATTGAAAAAATAACTAAAACATTCGTTTTAAAATTTTATATATTTTGCTTTTTATTTCACGTAGAAAAACATAGTCTAGTGATTAAAAAATTGGTTTGTATAGTTTAATAGCTAGTTTGCGTAACTGCACTAACTCCAAAATTTTTTATTTTTAGTGTAAAAAATGGAAAAAAAAAAGATAACTACAATGTTTCTTATGAAGTTCTCTATATTTTGGTATCCATTTTGAGCAAAGAAAAATGTAGTGTGGTACCATAGGAATTGGTTTTCCAACCATCAAATTATTATTATTATTATTATTATTTTGCACAGAATGGACAAAAAATATAGAGAATTTAACAACAAATGTTCTGGTTATGCCGAAAAAATATAGGTTTATGGTCAAAAACCGAATGCAATATCGCATAAACCAGTTTTTTAACCACCCAACAACGTTTTATGGCATAAAATGAGCATCAAAATATAGATAGTTTCAAAACAAACGTTTTGGTTACCTTTTTGTTTATTTTTATAGTCAAAAAAACATTATTTTTTAGTTGAAACCTCAATTTATATGGTCTACATGAACCGATTTTTTGGCCATCAAATTATGTTTTTTGGGGACGCAATGAGTATCAAAATGTAGAGAATTTTATAACGAACATTTTGGTTAAGTTTTTATTCATTTTTGTCACCAATGTCATTTTTGGCAAAAAAATTAGGTTTATGTGGTTTAACATGAATTGATTATAACATGCACGAACCGGTTTTCCAGACACCAAATTAAACTACTATTATTTATATATATATATATATATATATATATATATATATATATATATATATTATAACTTATTTAATATAATAATAGTATCACATATCTTTCTTATTCATAGCATGTACTTATGTGGAAATCATAAAACATTCATTCATAATCACATCATATGAAAATCATAACTTAAATGAAAATATAAACATGACATAAACTCTTTTCTGAATAAAATCTCTTTATTAATTATTCATAAAATATGGAACATAATATTTTTTTTACAATATAAATCATGATAATCATTTTAAAAACATAAAATTAATCATAATTTTGATTGCAAAACATAACAATAATCATTCTTGTGTGTGACTATTCAACAAGCAAAACTTCAAAATTTAACTTGTAAGAAAAGGAATTGGAACGAGTGATAAGTCACTCGGCACGTAAATTATTGAACTTAACATAAATGACCCTTAACTCTAAAATTTTATCTTAACACCATTAATACCTTATTCTTAACTTATTAAATTATTTAATTTCTTTTAAATTTTATCTTAATTTCTTTTCCTTTGTTCATGAATGCTGTAACATGTATGTTATGCTAAAAAGCATGACTTAGCCCAAAGATTTTTCTTCTCTTAGAATTTGTTAAAATTAGAAGAATTATCATAATCGATTTGAAAATATTATAATAAAAACTTAACATAATCAATCTAAAGATCTCAACATAGATCATCATAAAACTTGTTATAAAACATTAAAAAAACTTATATGTTGATCAGATTGATAAAACATATAGATTTGACACCTCAACCATATGAGTTATATCCAATGCACAATTAATACTTAATTTTTAACGAGCTTAACAAATAGAAATGTCTAATTTTTAACAAATGATAGTTTTCCAATTGTTAATGGGCGTAGAGCTCTCAAATACCCCTTCAAGTCCACTTTTAAAAAAATGTTTGAAATATCATTTTCTTTTCTAACTTCATAAAATATGCATATTTGACCTGAAGGCCTGAAAAACACATAAAACTTATTTTTCATAATTTTCATAAAATATCTTACTTAACATGTCATATCATGAAAATGGATAAAAGCTTAGCAATGTTGCTTACAATTTTTCTTAATCTTAATCTTAATTAATTATGAAAATTTTTTGATATTTTTCAATTTTTGATGTCATGCATGGTCATGTATCATAAAATTGCACGACTATGACTCCTAAATTCCAACTAATGTGAAATTGTCATACGACCGTGACTCATCATCTTACAATTATATCATCAGACAAACAACATCAGCACTTATTTTATGCCCGTACTTGCGACGTACACACGGTTGTGACATTACAAAACACGAGTACACGATCATGTGTCTCTCACACGTACGATCGTGTATCGTAATCTATTTCGATGGATCTCAATCGAATAGCCACCGATTACCAACAAACCACCATCAAAACATCTCAAACATCAAATATAATCATCGCAACATAATTATACATCTATTTCAGTATCAAAACATACTTAATCATGCTTCAAATTCTTCATTAAAACAACATATTAATCAATTCACTCATATCATGCATTTTAAATACACATTCATCTCAATCAACATTAATTAACTTCCAATTCAGCCATCAACTCCCATATCTAGAAAATGATGCACCTTAGGTTGTAACCTCTAGTAATAACATTGATCAATACATATCGTATGAGCTAATCATGCTTTTAATATAAACCTAGTTCATTACATGGATAATTAAACTTAATCTAGTTTAATTATATGTTCTCAATCATCAAACAAGTTTAATTAACATTAATTCATTCTTCAATCATAGATCACAACATATTATACATGAAAATTTGAAATTAACACTCAAAGATTACACTTAAGTTCAAGAATTTACTTACCTCTATGCTTATTATCTTGCTCTCTCACTCTTTAGCTTTAACTTCGACCACTAGTGACGATCAATGGTGGTCTTGATCTCCACGGACTTTTTGTTGCTCGCTTTCTAGAATGTTCAAGTTTTGAAGATTTGAAAATTATGATTTTAAATGAAAATGAGCGACTTTATATAGGTCATGCCAAAACACGACATGCATGTCGTGCATTTTTAGAAGCATAGCCATGCATGAGGAGAATTTAAACCACATGAATCGGATTTTTAGCCACAAAACTACGTTTCTTTGAAGTTGAAAATGGATAAAAAGGTAAGCAAAATATTCATTATAAATTCTCTACATTTTGATGTCCATTTCATGCAAAAAAATGTAGTTTGTGTAATGGCCTAACTTTTGTAAAATTGGCAAAAGAAGTAAGTAAAGGGTTAAAATGCTCAAAAGAACCCTTTACTTACTTCTTTTGCCAATTTTACAAAAGTTAGGCCATTACACAAACTACATTTTTTTGCATGAAATGGACATCAAAATGTAGCGAATTTATAATGAATATTTTGCTTACCTTTTTATCCATTTTCAATTTCAAAGAAACGTAGTTTTGTGGCTAAAAATCTGATTCATGTGGTTTACACAAACTTGTTGTAACACTACGTAAACCTGTTTTATAGCCACCAAATTAATATTATTATTTGCATGAAATAGACACCAAAATGTAGCAAAATTCATAATGAATATTTTTATTACTTTTTTGTCTATTTTTGTTGCTAGAAAAACGTTGTTTTGTAGTTGAAATCTTGTTTCATGTTGTTTATGTAAACCAACTATAACATCGCATGAACCAATTTTTATTTCACCAAACAACTTTTTTTTAGTATTAAATGGATAGTAAAATATAGAGAATTTCATAATGAACATTTTATTTACCTTTTTGTTTATTTTCAATGTTGAAAAAAAGTTGTTTTGAGACTAGAAATCTAGTTTGTACAGTTTATGCGAACCAAGTATAACATCACATGAACCAATTTTTTATCGAATATACTATGTTTTTTTGACACAAAATAACCAGTAAAATATAGAAAATTTCATAACGAATATTTTAATTATCTTTTTGTCCATTTTTATTATCGAAAAAACAGTATTTTGTAACCGAAAACCCAATTCGTGTGGTTTAAACGAACCAACCATAACACTGTACGAACTGATTTTTTGTCTGCCAAACTATATTTTTCTGGTATGAAATAGACACTAAAATGTAAAGAATTTCATAACAAATGCTTTGGTTACTTTTTTATCTATTATTGTTATCAAAAAAGTTTTTTGAAGTTGGAAACTCAATTCATTTAGTTTATACAAACTGGGTGTAACATTGCACATACCAATTTTTGTCCACCAAACTACTTTTTTTGACACAAAATGTAGCTAATTTCATAGCAAACATTTTAGTTACTTTTTTGTCTTTTTCTACACTAAAAAAACATCGTTTTATTGTTGAAAACTTGGTTTATGCTATTGACTTTAATTAGGTGCAACATCATACAAATCAATTTTTTGGCCACCAAACTATGTTTTTTTACACGAAATTGACACCAAAATGTAGAAAATTTCCTAATGAATATTTAGTTACTTTTTTGTTCATTTTCGTCATTGAAAAAATGTCATTTTCTACATAATTTACACAAACCAGCCATAACAATGCACAAACCAGTTTTTCAACCACTAAATTATATTTTTTCGCTACGAAATAGACACAAAATGTAGAAAATTTCATAAAAGAACATTTTGATAACATTTTTATCTATTTTGTTGCTAAAAAAAATATCATTTTGTGGTTAAAAACCCGATTCATGTGGTTTACGTAAATCGACTATAAAACCACAGGAATCGATATTCCAATCACCAAACTACATTTTTTGGGCATGAAATAAATACCAAAATTTAGAGAATTTTATGACAAATGTTTTGGTTCCTTTTTTGTCACTCGAAAAACATGTCAAAAACTTAGTTTGTATGGTTTATGCAAACCAAGTGCAAAAGTGCACGAACTAATTTTTTAACCACTAACTATATTTTTTCAGCATGAAATAATCCAAAATGTAGAGAATTGTATAACAAATATTTTGATAATCTTTATGTTCATTTTCAACGTCGAAAACATGTTTTTTGGTCGAAATCCCAATTTATCATCAAAAAACATTAAATCCCAAAGCTCGTATAATTACATTGTCGGTTCATATAATCACACATACACCTAGAAATTTGATGATTAGACACAAATGTCTTGAATAAAATTTTTTTATTAAATAATAATAGTAAAAATATAATATTTATATTGAAGAATAAAATTAATATAAAAGTTATTAAAATTATAAAATTGATATGTCTAATTAGTCATGTTTGAACTTACAAATCTTGGTTTTTTTAATTATTATTATTAAATTTTAGTTATTTTGTTTATTTTCCCTAAATAAATTTATAAATTTTGCTAATACATAAGTGATTGTCTTTCAAATAATCTTTTTGAAAAGCATTTAATGTCCAATAATTGGACAACACCTACTATAAATATCCTTCATAAAATTTTTCAACCCTAGCAAACAAGTTACTTCATTGAAGTATCTTAGTCAGCCAGCGAATTTCTTCATAAAATGATATAAAACGGTAGTGTTATAAAATTCAAGGATCAAATGCCCGGGGACCTTGGTCCATGGCGATCTTGCAGATGATTAGTGAGTTGTGTTTCGAAATAAATTACAAAAAATTTAATATATTGCTTAGGCTAAATTTTATTATCTAGGCCATTCCATTAAAATAGTACCTAAAGCCACCGAATAAATTCTTATAAATTGATAGAAACTTACCCTGCAAAGTCGAGAGAATAATAATAAATTGGCACCAAAAATATAGTGCGCGTATGTTAAGGGTTAGGGGATATTTAAATTCAAATCCGCAAGACCTTAAATTAAAAATAAGCAAGCAGTCAACATGAGATCTCTGTTCCCGCATTTAAACCAGTAAACATTACCCCATTCCCTTTTTCCCCGTTTTATTATAATTTCTTCTCAGCAAAAGATCAAATCACCCAAGAGCTTCTGAAATGTCTTGCTTGTGTGCGCCTGCAACCAACTTACACCGCAAACATTAACCAAAATTCCTCTCTTACACAAAAACATACAATACTATCATTTTCTGAATACATAAAAATTAGTAGGCAATGTGTCAACGAATTATGTTATCCAGAATCAATCCTCCCCAAATTTATGAATATAAGGAGCAAACAGAAACTAGAGCAGAAACATCATTCAAGTATCAAGCCAAGTTGACAGAGTACTCACAGAATTGTGCTTAAGCAGAGAGCCTTGCCCTCAGCTCTGAAGCAACAGCATCAATGAACTCTTCAGTATTCAGATATTGTTCCCTAGTAACCCTACACCATGTATGAGAAGTTTATTATAAATAAGAAATGGGCAATCCTGCAAATCAGAATATAACATAGAATATAAAAGATACTAAAAGAAATGCACATGTTTAAATATAGTGGTTTAGCAGGCACATACTTGGATCCATGGATAAGAAGCGCCAGATCCTTGGTCATCTTTCCAGATTCAACAACACCTATGCATGCTGCTTCTAGCTTCTCAGTGAAATCTAGGAGTCTAGCATTGTCATCCAACTTCGCCCTGTAAAGTACAGTTTCAAAATTATCGTTAATATACCGAACTTGAAAAAATTTAATTTCTTAAGTTCTAATGAACATAATTAGAACCTCACAAATGCCAGACAATAATCTCATACCTGTGTGAAAGTCCCCGTGACCAAGCAAAGATAGAGGCTATGCTGTTTGTGCTGGTTTCACCTCCTTTCTGATGAACCCTGTAATGACGTGTGACTGTTCCGTGGGCTGCTTCTGCTTCTATTGTCTTTCCATCAGGGCATACCTGGACATAATTCATACTCAGTAAGTCAACCATGAAATTCAAAGAGAAAAAGATACTAAAAAGAAATAGTGAGATGTCTGTTATCATTACTTAGTTTTCCATGAAACCAATTTAACCATTTTAATTTTACCCAAAAGGATTCTAGCCACTTTTCTGAAATCAATACATATTACAACAAAATGTTAGCTCCAAAGGAAGCATTCCAATCCACTTCCCCAGGAGAAATTTTTCTCAGAGAGTATAAGCCCATGTGTGATTTTATATAAAACTGAGAAATCAGCTCTTACTTTCAATTTTAGAATTTGATCAGATAGTAGTGCACAACTATATGATATCTATAATTACCACCCCCCCAAAAAAAAAAAAACTGAATGATATATCTCCAAGATACTAACTTATCATTACCTTGAGAGATAAAATTTGGTGGAATACTTTTGTTTGACAAAAATACAAAAAGTAAGATCAATTCAAGCAATAAGATCAAGGCAAGATTCCAAAAGTTCTATGCAAGTTAAGATGATCTCAAATTTACTTAATAACTTAAGATATTTTATATGAGGTTAGATGCAGATTTACATCATGACACAAGGCAGTCAAATTTAACTAAGCAAAATGATAATAAGAGAAAGCATTGAATTCACAAAAATAAACAGAAGAAACCATTGACAGGAGATGTACCAGTACTGATGTCATCAATCCAAGAGATCCAAAACCTACCAACAGGAAACTTGATGTTAGTGATCAATCAAAGAACTGAATCCTAGATAAGTTACACAAGCAAAGCTGTTGCATCTTCACAGTGAGTTGAAGAGAAATCCACAAAAAGTTCCACAAGTTGAATCTATAAAAGTACACTAAACAAACCTTGAGCTAGAAAATCACTCTGGACATCTCCATCATAGTTTTTGCATGCCCAAACATAACCCCCTTCACTTTTCAGAGCATAAGCCACCATATCATCAATGAGACGGTGTTCATACCTGCCAATTTAAATATACAATATTGGTTAGCATAAGTACACCAGCATAAATCATCATTAGAAAGAAATTTACAAAGATAATTACCAAATTCCAGCAGCTTCAAACTGTGATTTCCATTTTGCCTCATAAACTTCTTGGAATATGTCCTTGAATCTTCATTGAACAAAAAAATTACAATCTTAGGAGGTTGACCAAAAATAACTGAAGACTACTATTGCAAAAAAATACATAAAATTACGGACTACTAATGTAAGCTACTTACCTTCCATCATATTTCTTAAGAATAGTATTTTTGGTGCTAAGGTAAAGTGGCCACTTTTTCTGATAAGCAGTGTTCATAGAAGCCTCGGCAAAAGCTCGGATGGACTGCAATCCCAGAATAAATAAGAAAATTCAATTTGTTCACCCACAGTAAACATAATAATGTTCAGGAGAATCAACAAGGATTTTAAACATTCAAACCTCATCAGTGTTATACATGGATAATGCTACTCCCCCCTCGCCTGTAAAGTTGAAGACCTCAAGCTCTGTCTTCTCATCTTTTCCTTCTGGCACTACACAAGAAATTTATGATTTATCATCCACAGCCACTCATTGTCAGCAACAACAGAACAGAGACATTTGTAAAGACTACAAAAATAATACTACTAGAGATGAAAATGGGCAGACATAAAATAACACAATTATATGAATCTCGAAAAGCCACTGAGAAAGAAAGATTACCAAACACCAATTTAAGTTTGCCAGGTCCTTTAAGAACTGCATCAGTTGCTCGGTATTGATCACCAAAAGCGTGCCTTCCAATACAGATGGGTTTTGTCCAGCCTAATAACAGTAACAAAGAATATAGCTTCACTCAAACATGGAAAAGTATAAAACAAGAATGTCAGGAAAAATAAATACCTGGTACAAGCCGGGGAACATTTTTGCAAATGATTGGCTCTCTAAAGACAGTGCCTGCAGACGTGGACAGTTCATCAATCCCACAAAATGTTAGATGAAAACCAGCAACAAGTACAAGTTAAAGCTGACTGACCATTCAAAATATTCCTAATTGTCCCATTTGGACTCTTCCACATCTGCTTCAGGTTAAACTCCTTCACCCGAGCCTCATCTGACAATTACCACAACAACTATCATAATGTCATAGAAACAATATTCAAGGATGTTATCAAAACAAAAAGAATCACCATGGCTTAGAATCTCAATGGATAAAATGAATGCAATTTTCCTATTAAACTCAGATGTGTATACCTGGAGTAATGGTAGCACACTTGACTGCCACATTGTACCTAACATAATAACAAAATTGTCAAATGGATCCCAAACAATGCTAATACAAGACTGCAATTGAGTTCCAACATATTAAAATGAAATATTGTTTATACCGAATGTCAAAACAAATATACATGTAAGAAAAGCATCCAATTAGCATGTGCAATATGTCAGCACTGAAACTCCAAGAAAAGATTTTTTTTCTATTTTATTATTAGAATATCCTGACAGATCAAATAAAGTTTACAACTAACAAGCAAAAATTTAAAAAAAAACGATAATTTACCTTTCTAAATGCAATTAGAAAAAAAAACATCTTCTATTAGAAAGTAGAATTAATTCTAAAAAAAAAATTACAAATTCACAAGTTCATACTTAAGAGTGGCTTCAGCACTTTCAATTGTAACTTTGTCATCAGTAGCATCACGATGTGGAAGGCCAAGGTCAAAATACTTTATGTCCAACTCCAGAAAAGGGAAAATAAGCTGCCATTTTAGAAGAATAAATTTAAGTTGATAAGCAATTTACTCCAAGTTTCTGCCAGAACATGTATTCATAGCATTAGAATAAAAAATGAATGTAAAATTACCTTATCCTTAATTGATTTCCAGAAAACTCGAGTCATTTCATCACCTGTATTATAGAAAAAACAGTAGTACATGAATCACAAAACTCAAGTGAGCTCACAATTCTCTTCTATTAATTAAAGAAGTTTAAAAGACAAAATAACCCCCAAACATAGACCAAAAGTGCAACAGGATTGATCTGAAAGTAATAACTGAAAAACATTATGTTTCTCAAAACTCAAATACACAAATGATATACCCGGTAACTCCCGATTTCGTGATGAATAGCAAATCCACGACAAAATATTCTCAAAGGAAAGTTTTATAAATTGATCAGTCAAAGTCGTAATAGTTCATATACCAAAGGGCTTTGGTAGATTGAGATAACACTGTTCATCAAATCTTAAGTCCAGTGAAACCAAGATATTTAACCCAAAATTATATCCAAGAAACCTCATTGGATCACAGCCTACATAAACAATATTAAACTGATTTCTTCAATTTCCCTTTTTCAAGTGAAGTATATAAGACTGAAATAGACTATCAAATATATATTATAGATAAAAGAATCAGACCCGGTGAAATAACTATCAATCGGGAGTGTGCACTTCATCAGAAGATAATACATACATACATACATACATACATACATACATACAGACATACATATATATGTGTGTGTGTGTGCACTTCATCAGAAGAAAAATACACACACACACACACACACGTATGTGTGTGTGTGTGTGTGTGTGTGTGTATTTTCTTCTGATGAAGTGCACACTCCTGATTCTCATAAGAGAACTTAGAATTTTTGAAATCATCTATAGCATGGTAAACAAATAGATATTCAAGAATTAAGTAATTCTTAAGTGTACGATCTTTAAAAGATCCAGATCTGAAAATGAAAGTTGAAAAGGGAGGAATCAGTAAGTTCTAAAAATTTTGGAAAATAAAGAAAGGAGGAGCAAAAATGAAGAAAAGTCTCACCGTCCATCTCAACGATGGGGTTGGCTACCTTGATCTTTTCAAACGCCATTTTTGTTGTTGGTGTCTTTTGGTTTGAACAGAGGGAAGTCAGTAGAAGAGAGATGGAGAGGTTTGTCTTTGCAAGGCGGCCGAGTTATTGTGGCTTAAATATTAGAATAGTAAGCGTTGACTGATACGGCAATGGCAGCCCGAGAAGATTTTCGTTCTCCATTCCATTAGGTATTTGCCATTTTCCTTTTTCGGCCTTAATTTTCACCTTATTTAATTGATTGCCAAATTTTCCATCTATTTCCGATTTTTAAATTATTGTGAAAGTATTAAAAGAATTTATTCCAATATTTTTACAGAAAAATAATTTAATTAAAATATAATTTTATTAACTTTTTTTTTTAACAAAACTACTTTTTTTTTAAGCGTATCACTACACGAACGTTATACATTTCACAAATAATTTTTAAAATCATCAACTTTTACAATTCATGCATATGTCTGATTACATGATTAACACATATCACGTGTATATCGAAATGATATATTTGTTCCTCACTTATATATGTTATGGTCGGATACATTGGGTGTGTTATTCCACAATCAATGACAAACTTTAAAAAATTTTAACAAAAAATCTGGTGAAACTTTCATTTCAAATACGGCAAAAAAGCAAGTAAATATGACAAGTAAGGTATGTACTCTTTTTCATAGCCTTTAGGGTAGAGATTTAATTGTAAATGGTACTGATTTTAGGGCATTTTTTTTGTTTATTAGATTTTGAACATGTTTAGGTTGAAATGCTATTGGTTGTTGATTTTTGTTAGTTTTTTCTTGCCTCACATGTGGTAGAGTAGCTATGGATGATGCTAAAGCAATTGTTTAGTGAAAAAATCGTTGCATTTGCATACTAGTTATGTCACGTGTATTGCTTAGCAGAGTACACACATGGCACATTTGATCTATGAACAATACACGTATACGAATATATTAAAATGGTGAAGGGTCACATGGTATGCATCTCTATGTCTAGGCCCTAATGGATGCTTTTCCGCCTGTATGCATGTCTTATTATAGGTACACATGTATATGAGATAAAATAGGCATACAAACGAAAAAACACCTATTAGGGCAACAATTTTTGAAGATAATGAATTACCCCTATATGGAACCCAAACTTTTAAAAGCTTGCAAAAATCTCTCTAAGTTGAATTCTATGCATACAATTTGAAGAATATGTGCAGAAAAAAAAAAAAAAAAGACAAATTGAAAAGCTAGGTGTTGTTTGTAGATTCTAATAAAAAGAAAGATGGGTGAGAGACTGAGTAAAAGGTGTAGAGTCGATGATCCTTATAGAAGATTACAGTGTATAGCTAATCAACATTTTTGTGTTTACTTGACCTTGAGATCTATTTGGGATGCCATTTCTATGGTGCAACGTATATTGTCAATAGATTACATAAGGATTTTTAGGACCACATGTAATAACCTGAGAGTATAATTGTCCTTTTAAGTTGGAAATCAGAGTTAAAAGTGAGATTTTACAATAAAAAATAGAGTTGAAAGGGTTTGGGGATAAAATAGTTATTTAAAAGCTACATGTGGCATGTACATGGGTATTCTTAGGAAAATATTTCATATATAGCATAAAAAGAGAAAAAAAAAATCTGAGATTTCCTTGACACACAACCGTGTGCCCTAGGCATACGACTATGCGTTACAATACATAGCCATATTTACGTTTATTTTTCAGATTTACATATTTCCTTTTATTAGTTTTTTTTCTTCTTCTTATTTTTTCCCAATGAACCCTAGACCCATTGAGGGTGAGCATCCACCAATCCAACATCGAATTAGAGTGCCAAAAGCCATTAAAGAGAGAGATTTACTAGCCATGGCTAGAGGTAAGTGTTTATTTATCTCTTTCACCTTGTTTTATAGCATGTTTCTTTTGTTTTTTTAGATTTGAGAATGCTTGTTGTATGTTGAGGCTTGCTTATCTTGTTTGAGCATTTAGATAATGATTTAGAAGTTGATTGAGTGGATTGTTTCATGAAAATATGCATGTATGTCTGTATACATGTGCTTCATACTTTATTTTGAGAAATATGGCTTGGTTGGCATGATTGTGTTGAGTTTGATGAATATATTTGTTATTACTGATGCTTTGAGTGTATGAGATCCTTTGATTGAGATTTGGAAAGGTTTGGATTGAGATTAATTGGAAAATTCTAAGTTCCAGACGAGTTATTACAAAGATAAAGTTGAGAGTACGATCATGTACACGTAGGTGCATGACTGTGTAGCCTTATATTACAATTATATAGTCATGCACATAGCCATGCATGCCTGGCAAGCTTGGACACATGCCTGTGCAAGCGAGAGCATGACATGTGCTTATTCTTAATTTTACATGCCCATGTAAACAGGACACGCGAATGTTAGAGAGTTATTGTATGGTTGTGTAATTGTAGGACAAGGCCATGTGCCTTCATGAATAACCGTGTGCCTTACACTACATGCCCATGCAATAAGCCAAGAAATCATAAGAAATTCTAGACACTAGCATGACTAAGTGCATGTTTCACGTACGGTCCTATACATCCTTCTATATGATCGTATGTTATGTATCACATGCCAGTGCACGCTGACAAAAGCATATAACAAATTGTAAAGCATTTCTAAGCCATTTATAAGCATACAAAACTCAATAATAACAAGAAAAAGTAGAGAATCATACATAAATAACATTATGTAGCATGATATGGCATACTAATGTTTTTAGAATGTGATATAAAAATCCAATAACATGTTTTAAAGTATAAATATGATATGAGTTAAGGGTAAATACAGGGAGCACTTATGAGTTCGTGTAACAACCCAAGGTTAGTTTGGTCTTTTAGGCTTCTAATCTGGGGTTAGATTGAGATTTTGAGTATTTTAGGGTTGTGAGAAAATTTTGGGGTGAAATAGATGTTTTTATAGAGTTTGGTGGCTTGTGCATGGATCCGTTTGAGTGGATTTGCATGCGAGTGCGAGAAAATGGTATTTTTGTAATTTTTCTGGGATGCACGATCGTGCGTGATAGGTGCACGCCCGTGCGTGCATTAAGTTTCAGTCGTCTTGGTTTAAGTCGAGTTTATCTGTTTTCAAAAGCATTTTCACCTAAAGTTTCCATTTCAATTTCAAAGGATATCAACCCTAGAAGAGAAGACCAGCATCCAGGACCATCCAATCCAGCTTGATCTTGTGTTTTCCTAGAAAGAAGAAGATGTCCAGAGGTAGGTGCTTCTTACCTCTTTCCCTTGTGTTTTGATATGCTTGATGCGTGCTTTGATGCATGAGATTTGTTTCCAGCATGCTTATGATGTTCTCCTTGTGTACTGATGATGATTTGAGATGATTATGATGATGATGAATGCATATATATATATATATATGTTATGTGTGAGAATATGTTTGATATATATGTTTTTGGAATGGGTTGGATGCTTGAGCATGAGAATTTGTGTTGTTGGCTGCAATAGCATATGTATATGAAGTGTTTTGCTTGTAGGAATGTTAATTTGAGTTTGAGATGAGATTTGGTTGGGAATAGTATTGATTCCAAGCGGTCATAGAAGTGCAAAGTAGGACGCATGCCCGTGCATACTGCCTTTTCTGCATGGTCACGGTCGTGTTCACGTAGTCGTGCATGACCTAATTTGCAAGATCATGACCAAGCATGTTGATGCACGCCCGTGCACCAAGAGGAAATGAGAATTTTGCATGAAAATCACAGAACCATGCACGACCACATGCACGACTTGCTCACGGTCCCGTGCAAGTTCATACACGCCCGTGCACACGACACGCATGCGCATGCGTCAGGCAGAAATGAGAAATTAAGCTTAAAATGAGAAATGTGCATAGTAAAAGCTATCCAATGAATATTAAACAGTAAAATAAGCTTAGTTAAGCTTACATGATGCATCATATACACAACATAGCATGGCATGCCATACAGTATTTTTAGAAATAAATCCAAGGATCTGAATTCATATTTTCAGTTGAAAAACATAGATTTTAGGAGTGAATACGAGGGGGCATTTATGAGTTTCAGCATTCCCGTTGCATTAGGAGTTATATGCTCATTACTAGTTCTATGTATTGGCATTTGCCGGGGTGCTTAGTTAGTAGATTATAGGTTTCTTGATCACAGGATCAGATGTAGTATAACGCGAGGTGCTCAATTCAGATTAGTATTCAGGCCAAGGCCTAAGCATGCGATTCAGAGGCATCATGTGACCCATACAGTTTATAGCGCGTGTTTGCATAAAGGAAACTCACATGGCCAGGGTGTCGAATCCCTGTATTCATCAGTCTACGCAGTATAGTTTTCAGTATAGCATGGTACCCCAGGGTACACAGTTTTCAGTATAGCTTTCAGTTAAAGCTTTTATATGAGATTTTTAGATATGGGATCCCAGGATCCAACAACATAGTTTTTAATGAACAGTTTTTAGAAAACTATTTTCAGTATACAGGCCCAGACCTAGTTATGGTTTCAACATGTTTTCATATTATGTCATCATTATATGACACAGTTACATATCACTCAGAGAATGATAAGACAGTAAGGAATAGTAAAAGAGAAAGATAGTAATTATCAGAAAGAGAATTTAATAAGTCAAGTTTGACCTTTCGGATTTCTCTTCATTCTAGGTTGTTTACGTATACGCATATACATATTTTACGACCCAGCATGAGGTAGTATCCGATCAGTAAAGATGTGATCGCTTAAATGAAAGTTATGTAAGATGATGATGTGGTAATCCTTCGAGAAGGATTGGTTTAGGTTCAGAGATAGGAAGCGCTTACTAGGTGAATTTATCACTCATTCCCTACTTTCCTTTCTCTTACAGATGAGTTTTTGGGGGGCTGAGAGGAAGAGTTGGCTGTCGTCTAGGATCCATAATGCTTTAGTTTTGTAGCATGCTTCAGTTTGCATGCTTATTCAGTTTTATTTGCATGTACATGGATATGTTTTTACTGCTCAAATATTTTAATATAATACAATTTTCGGGTATGTATATGTTTATGTATACATTTATACCACAGGTTTTCCACTGCGGTATTTCAGATCAGCTTAGGTATTCTGGTTGGGTATTATTGACCGTATTTTCCTCTTATTTATATTATATTTAATTACATAACAATAGTGAATAGTAATACCCAGCTGGAGTGCCTACAGTTCGCACACCTGTTAGATAGGACATGGTCATTAACTAAGCTCATTAGAAAAAGTGCTAATTATGCATCAATAGTTTTTATTATGATTAAACTCACATAGCTAGGGTGTTGAATCTTTGTATTCATCATTTGGCTAACATTGTAGTTATTTTTATATATAACTTTTCAATCTATACTATGTATATATTCAAGGTCTTCGGATCATAGCTATTATTTTAAAAAGTATTTTTAGAAAAATAAGTCCATAGGCAAGTCTTTATAGTTTTTAGCATTGACATGACATTAACATACTCATATCATGTCATATTAAGCATTTCAAAAGATTAAAACACTAGATAAAGACAAAGAATGCAACAGACATAGAAATATTACAAAAAAAGAGAATAAAAAGAATAGTAAACTAGTTATGGCATGACAAGTCACGAAGTAAGATTAAATTTGAAACTTGCTTGTGTTAGAGATAAAAACGCTTGCTAAGTGATTTTATCACTCACTTTTTCTTGTTTCCTCTTTTATAGGTCAGTGATTTTAGGGCTGAGTTAGAGACGAGAAGGCTGTGAGATTTTGGGATACCGCTTCACATCAGATAACATGTTGGTGGCTTGCATGCTTTTGTATAGTTTTAATCATACATATGTGTGTACTATATTGTTAATATGTACTATATGGACAATATATTTTATAAATAAAGAGCCTTGGAGTTTTTAGTATATAAGCAATGTTTTCTAATTATTATTAATAGTATTTTCTATTTATAACTTCTACATACAAAATTTTAATTTAGTAGCAATTTTTACTGTAAGTACTCCTACTATAGTTTAAGGTTTAGTATAATAATATTAAAAAATAGTAGTATATAGTGACTTATGGTAAAGACTCCTACACTACATGCTTGGAGGAGTTCGTTAGGCTTTAGGACTCTAGATTCAGTGATATGTTAGTTTAGTCTTTTATGTTAAGGAGATAATGAGGCCAACTATAAGAGGATATAGTTACCCAAATACTAAAGAACAATAACCTATAATGGGGTGAATAGGTTATTAAAAAAAACTTTTACAAATTTAAACTTTTTCAACAAAAATTAATCAATCAATACAACACATCAATTAATATAACAATCTAAAGCAAATAAGCACAAAGTAAAGAGAGAAAGGAATAGAAAGTGCTCAACCAATTTAGAGTGGTTCGAAGCTTCTCCATGCCTCCTACGTTCACTACTCTAAGCAATCTCACTTAAAGATTTTCTTTAGTAATTTTAAATTCTAAAATAACAATAATTTTTGACCAAGAGATTTTGCCCTCATATACTAGTTTTAATGACAAAGGATTGCACCCTTAATTTAGTTTTAATAGGAATTACACTTTACACTAATTTTACAAGATTGCGTCTAAGGGTTTTCGAGTTATAAAAAAGTGAGGTTGCCTCACAAAGCTGATATCACAATAAGCTCACAATGTTTCTCTCTAATTATATATAAAATGAGTTTAATAAAAGAATATGGATAAAAGATTTAAAGAATAAAAAAATATGGCTATTCGAAATTCTTTCTCTACCCATTTCATACTCAAATCAGCTTTCAATTTATAAGAATTAAGAGATGTATCATATAGAAGTTGATCAGATAACCGTTGGAGATTTTTGGGCACTTACATGGTTGAATCCCTTTATTGTATAGTCATGCTTTCATTGATTTATGTTCTCTAATGGTCAAATTTTCTTTTATCATATGCACCTGCATAGACGTGTGCTCTATACACATAATTGTGTGCCTTCAAGGTTTTATTGTTTCAGTTTTTACAGATACCCATATGACTTTGCACTTGATACCTACACAATTACCACATGATGATAACTTTTAGACTTGCACAGACATGTGTTGTTGCTATATAGGCATGTACCCACTAAGGCTTTTATGACATAAGCATGGTTGGGCTAGCACGGAAGACTTTGGCAGTGCATTCTTGACTTACGACACGTGGTTATGTGTTTGTAAATTGTACAATCATATGTCCTTGCTTCTTTATGCATGGATGTCCTGCATGACTCAACCAAGTCATGTGCTTCCCTTTTAGGACACACACAGTCATGTGGCCTAACCATACAGGGTGGTACACTAGGCACTTTTTACAAAAACAAAACCTTTGATCCTCTTTTGTTATGATCATTACATGTAAAGACTTGTTAGATATTTTAACTTAAATTTTGCATCAGTTCAAAACCCACATAAGTCTAATAGAGGAGGAGTTCCATTTTTTGATAAATGGTGTAGAGGTACAATTTAGGTTATATGAGTTTGTAATGATCATAAGATCGAGATTCAGTGATCGTATAGAGTATCACCATTATATAGGCTCCGATATAGGCTATTTACTTTGAGATATATTTTAAAGGGATTGCTTTAGTAAGGTATAGGGATGTACATTGCGTTTTTGAAGAGATGAGTTAGGAGCCATATTTGATTGATGTTATTAAGATAGCAATTATGTATTATCTACATTTTAGTTTATTAGGGACCAATCAAGAAGCAAAAGAAAGTCATCTCAAAGTAGATGTTATAAATTGTCAATGATTTAGATTAGTTCAATGCATTACCCATGAGGATGTTGGGTATGGGAGATGACTTTTCAGTTCATGAGATTAGGCTAATCGACATGAGGCAAAGCATATACTAGCAAACACAGACCTATAGCACATAAAGTACTCCATTATGGGATTATTATTGGCCTTATAAGTAAATTCATTTTGTAGAAGAAAATCATTATATAATGTTAATAAATTAATTAAATTACATTATTAATAATTTAATTTTTATTATGAAATTATAACAAAGGATCTATGAGACATTGAAGTTGGTACAATGGGTTAAGCATATTAGGTATGTGATTCCACGTATGTTGAAGTAGAGGAATTGAGACAAGGTTAGTGTGACAATAAATTTATTATTTTTTAAAAAATAAAGTTATTGTAAGTTAATAAATTTAACTAAAAATAAGTAACTATTAAATAGGACTGTCAGAGGAGGAGAAGATACTCGAGTGGGATCGAGTAGCGATTAGGTTATAGGAGATAAATAGAGGTTATTAGGAGATTGATGGAGGTTTACACTGTCGTAATTATATAATTATTCAAAGATGTTATACAAGAAGTGTTATTAGAGTGAGATAAAGAGTTTTCTGTAAATAAAAATAATAATAAAATAATAAAGTTAAAAAGGTGAAAAAAGAGTTTTCTAAGTGGTTTAATTGTTTGAAAAAAGTTACGTTTATTATATAAAATTACATGAATTATAGAGGTAAGTCCTTTTAAAGTAGGTATTACCTTTTATGAATTATAACATAATTTTCTTTTTCTAAATAAACTTAAATATGAAATTACACTTTATAAGTAAACTTCGAATGTTTATTATTGGTTTTGCATTATGTTTGTCTTTTCAACCAAAATATATACAATTTAATGAAAAACAAACTAAACAGTGTTAAATTACATATAGTATATAAAAATTACCTCTTATAAAAATAAATTAGTATGAAGTCCCAAACGTATAACCTGATCTCTAAAACTTTAGGTGGTATGCCTTTAGTCAAAGAATCAACAAGCATTTGCTCAATCTGAATTTGTTCTATGAGCACTTTCTTAGTTTTTACATGTTTTTTGATTGCTAAGTATTTTATGTTGATGTGTTTATTTTGACTCTCACTCTTGTTATTCTTAGTACAAAATATGATAGCATAATTGTCTTAGTACCATCATAATAGCCTTAAAGTGGACTTAATAACTTTAAGTCCAAAGATAAAACTTCTTAACTAGATACCCTTTGTAATAACCTCAAAACAAGGAATACACTCAACTTCCTTGGTAGAAGTCGCATTCAAAGTTTGTTTTGCACTTATCTAGGAAATAGTTTCCTCGTCTAGCAAAAATACCTAATCGAATGTTCAAGAATCAACGTAACCAGCAAAGTCTAAGTTTAAATATTTAACAACTTTTAAATTGTTAGATCTTCTATATATAAGTATTAAATTTTTTATTCTTTAAAGCACCTCATAACCTTTTTTGTAGCTCTCCAATGATCCAAGGTACAATTACTTTGATATCTTTCCAACATTCCTACTATAAATACAATATCGAGTTGAGTACAAACTTAAATATACATCAAGCAGCTGCCAAACTACTTAATGCATTTGATATGAACCCTAACTTCCTAAGAAGTGTAATAGATCCAAGTAATAAGAAAAATATTTTAAGTTATTGTATTTACAAAATTACGTAAGTAAGTACCAAAACAGTACCATCTTTAAGTTTATCTAAACTAATGAATATGAATCAAAAGTGAATTTAAAACTAAAATAAAAATGAAAACAAACAATGAATAACTGAACCTAAATAATTCAACTAGATAAATAAAATATAAGAGGATATTAAGACTTTGGATTTATTAATTCACTTTACGGTAGGCTCTCTATTTGATTGAAGATGTTGTGTTATTCATGTGACAATGAAACTCCCTAATTTAATCAATATTTTTTTCTCAAGCAATATCAATCGTATTTCACAATCTAATAACCTAGATATCTCTATATAAGTTTACTTAGATGCAAATACATTAACGTTTTATGGAATTCACTAGCTTTCAGCACAAGCTAATTATGCCTATGACTATTGCATGTATCAATTCATATATCTCTATATTTAATTGATCCACAATTTGTATTCTCATAGCTTTTATGCAATATCATCTTTCAGTCTCAATCACAAAACAAAAATCCTATTAAAAATTATTCAAGTTTTTAATAAACACTAAGTTCAAAACACAAACTTATCATAAAATAAAATACTTTTCAATCAAAATCAAGAAACACTATAAATCCATGAATTAGGTAGCCCTAGTCTTAGCAAAGAAGGTCTAGTTCATCATCAAACAAGAAAAAACACTCAAAGTCAAGAAAAAAACATAATCGAGATAAAGAAAAAACCCGATATATCCTTGAATTTTTATTGAAATCTTTTAGAAATCTTCTTACAATTATAAATTGTGTTGTTTAATTGATTGAATCTTTAAACAAAACCAAGAAAGTCCCAAATTTGTGTGAAAAATCTCTCTAAGAATGTCCTAGGGTAGCTCTCCTCCTTCAGGTAGCAGTAATTTTATTATATATAGTCTAGAGCTAGGAAAGACATAAAATCCTTTTTCAGGTAGGAATAAAAACATAGAATCCTCAGAGCAATATTGTGTCACGATGTCATGCCACGATGTTGAGCTTTTGTTTGCATGCGAATTGTGCTTGTTAAGGGTACCACAACCTGGTGTCTTTTTTACACGTTTGGATATGGTGCCATAGCATGGTGTCATAATGCCAAGCTTTTATCTTCTTTATATGTATCCTGATTCTCCTACTCTGAGGCATGACACTGTCGACTAAGGCCAACTAGCTCTTTTCACATTCATCTTTTAGTTTTTTGTTTTAGTTATGATTTTTCATCTTAAGCATACTCACTTAGCATTATTTCAACTGAAAATCATGTAAAGTCCTATATAACATCAAAAAACACCAAGTGATCCTGAATTTACTAAATTAAAGGCAAAATTGTAAAATCACCCAAAATAGTCTAAAATTACAGCTAAATTATACGTATGCCCAACACTCATCATAACGCTTAACTAGCAAATTACTATTCCCTAGTAATAAAAGTGACTATTCTCCAAAAAAAGGAAGAACACATAAAACAAACTAAACAAAATAACATAAAATTAATATACTACTAACTACTTAACCACTTTCATAGGTTATCATGGTTGTATTTAGTGTATACAATAAACCTTTAAATCCCTAGATAGCTCTAGTGGACAAGTTATAGTTTCATAAGGGTTTCCAGTGATACTACTCACAAACACTTAGCCAAAATAAGTGAAAAAACACACATAAAAGAAAACAAAACCACAAACTAATCAACTTCAACTTAGTGACTATCTTATAAAATCAATGAAAATTTCACCACATTACTTACTAATATCACCCCACTCAAAACCAATTCAAAATCATAACACCAGTACTTTATTGACTCCTGGCCTTTAGTGCATTGACTAACCCATGATTTATCCCTTAAAATGATTCGTGCATTACTCACAAAGATGCGTCACCCTGAAATCAGTTCTCTCTAGCTTTTTCATAATCTATTGTTTGGTTTTTTTCATTCATATTGTCTCAACTCCTTAAGTTCCCAAGATTCATTCTTGATGTTTTCTTCTTCTCTTTTTTTTTTTTTTTTCAAGGGCTTTAATTATTCATCCTAAAGTTATCAACTCATCTTTTTACTCTAATGCTAACACTTATGGTACTATTACCCAGTTACTCAACAAGTAATAGACTTAAGGTGCATAACATACTCATATTTTTGGCAGCGATTCAGTGTAAAGGTCACCACAGTGGACATGCTTAATACTAAATTACTAGCCCCTAGAACATTGGAGTAGTTACATGTTCTCAAACTTTTTTTCATTTTATTTAACTTTCCATAGACCCCAAGACCTTGTTTGTCTAAACAATAGAACTTTTATGCTTGCTTCAAACAATGTTTTAGTCAAATCAAACCAATATCAAAATCACTTGTACTCATGAAACACATTATCACATTTATTAGGTCTAAATTTTCAACCTTTCTTACCTCGTACCTAAAAGCCTCAATTTTGCAATGATCTATTTGTCCATGTTTCTGATTGGAGCAATATCAACTTACTTTGTAATGAAAGTTCATCTCAATTATTTCTAATTATTGACTTATCAAGCTAAAGCATTAAAAAAACAAAAAAAAAATCCAAACCTTCCAACATATAACAAAAGCAAAACAACAAAAATTCACTTGATTCTCAATCCTCTCTCTCTCTCTCTCTTTATATATATATATATATATATATATATATATATATATATATATCCTCACATGATGTAACTAAATCGTACAAGCTCCTCGATAATAAAAATCCTAGTTTTAACTTTATTTTCTCTCACCTTTAACTTATCATCGATAGTGTCCCAATGAAGAATGAGAGTAAAAAAGAAAAGAAAGTTAAAACAACTTCTCTGTTTGTGATTGAAGTGCAATGAAGTGTTATATTCATATCATATATCTCTCGATGCAACAAAAAATGAATCTTTAGCTAAAACTAAGGTTATATATCATAAAACAATTTAATTGGTACATCAAGTAAAAATTATATCATATAGGAGACAAAAAAAAAAATTACATAACACATATGTATTTGATTACACTTACAAAATCCTAGATGCTAAAACAAAATATAAATAGTCATAAAACATAAAGGCAACACATAATAACATAGCTATGACTCAGAAGGTGGTCAAAAGGTCATTATCATCATACTCGTGCTCATCATCATATTTTTCCTCCACCCCCTCCTCATGCTTATGCTCATGTTTAACCAGTTTTGATTGTTACAAAAATGGTTAGTGGAATAGAGGGATCTATCTCATGTTAATACCTAACTTCTCATATATTAGGTGTTGTATTGTGTACATCATCTCTTGATTTATGTGGAACTCTATATGTTTTTATCAACATGTTTAAACCTCAAGCTTAAAGGCATCAAAATAGGATTGCATGGTTATAATAGGGTTTGAGCTTGACAACTTGGGCATGTAAGGTGCTATAGAGGATGATGGTTTGTCACTAGATGACCTTTTAATGTATGGCTTATATTGGAGGTGGGTCATCATGGATTTGTTCAACCATGGGCTAGACTTAATTTGGCACTCATTTGTCGTATAAATCACACCTGCTCAAACACATAGACTTATAATCAAACTAGGAAACAAATATGCTACATATTTGTTAGTTATAACATGGTTAATCATTGTATGTATAAGGGTTTCAACATTAATTAGGATCTTATCATAGATGACATACAAAAGTGCTACCCTGTCTTGATCCAGGTCACTTACATAGGCTGTAGGCATCAAGCAAGCTCATAGAAAGTATTACCATATCCTTAGCTTAGTAAGGAAGAATTTGGCCTTGAAATACTTCGGTACCCCATCCTTGTAAGGCCATTGAGCACTAAGTTTAGTGAGTTTTTGAAGTATTTGGTTTGGTGTTAGCTGATTGGTATATTGGTAGTATGTTAAGTATTAGGCTTTTATAACTGATAATATGCATTGAGTGTATGCATATCATATGAAACCATCTTCCTTCAGAACTTTATTGTATTATGCACCGTATTAATAACATTAGTATAGAACTCCATCACAAGAGATGTCATAGCACATTCAAGCTCTTAGGTAAATATTTTCCATCTAGGCAACTATTACATTGGTGATGCCTGAGTATCTACCCTTTTTGAGAAAATAAAAGTTGTGTTCCTTAGTAAATCCTTTTTACTAATAGCTTACTTTCTTGAATCATTGTTGTGCCACATGTAAGGTGAATCTCATATTAGTGGGAGTCTTTTTTTCATTTGGTTGCCCTCGTCTTTTTTTGGATACCGATTGTTTGCTTTTTGTTGTGATGTATAACCTTGACATTATAGTAATGTTTGGATATTTATATGGACCTACATACAATTAAATAAAACATAACAAAAATAAAAAACAAGAAAATGCATTAGGGTTAGTATGATGAAAATTACAATTTTACCTAATACATGTTGTTATTAACACTCTTCATTATGCTCGAAAATAGTTAAATATCAATTCAACCCCAAGGCAAATAAAAGAGTGCAATAAGTGACTAGAAGGTTTATTTAGAAATATTATCAAACACATGGTATGCATGTGTTGTGTTACAATTCATTATAAAATTTCAACATACTAGCACCTGTAGTGACCCCCGCCCCAGGCTACTGTGCGCAACTATTTAAAATATATATATAAATACATAATAGTATACTAAAAATGTGCCTGTGACGGAAATCCCTACAAGGAAAAAGGAAACTCACTGTTGCTCAAAATAATTTAAAAATCTGTATACAGAAGCAGAAAACATAAATAATGTAACTAATTAAGAAAATACTAACTTTTTCTAAAATTCCCAGGTTACTCATGTATAAAAATATGTCATTTATACAGTACATACTAGAGTATAATACACACACATAATACATGAGAAAAATATCATCAAAGCATACGAGCCGAAACATGCTATCTGCTGTCGAGCCATGTCCCCAAAATCTCATAGCTATATCACTCCTGCTCAGTCCCTAACTCACTGACTTGCAAAGAGAAAGGAAGGGAAAAGGGTGAGTAACAAAATCACTCAGTAAGCATTTCCTATCTCTCACACAGACAGGCCATTGAGCAAAAGCTGATCTCATATCAGAATTCGCGGTTCTCAGTTTACTATTTTCTTATCAACTTGTTATACGTGCTTTACAGTAGCTTATTCATTCTTTTCTTATCTCTTATTTCTCTGCTTTCTTTATTTCTTGATTTCAGAGGTTTCATCTATTTTATGCTTTGTGCTTTGCTTTTATCTCATTTGTTGCTCATGAATATTGTACATGACATGATATGCATGCTATGATATCATGTAAATCTCATTAGTAATAAAACTTTACCCCTCGGGCATGATATTCTGAAAACTTTTTCTGATATAAAACTCTAATCTAAATATCCTTATATATATATATAATAGAACTGAAAATTGTATTAGAAAGTACTATATCTGAAAAATATCTCTGTTATGCTAGCCAGACTAAAAAACACAGGGATTCAGCACATTAGTCGTGTGAACTCAATCTATAATAAAACTACTCGTGCACGACTATGTCCTCTTTAGCAAACCATGGTTTCGCTCTCTAGTGGGCGTGCGAACTCACAAGTGTCCTCTCATATCCACCTCTAACTGATATCTGAAACATCGTATATCTATACTTTTAAAATATACTCTTGGATCCTTAGATCCCTTTCTGAAAACATTTCATGTGACATGTCATGCTCAATGCTTGATAATCATGCATGATATGTTGTTATATCTTGTTATTCTTAAGTTTCTTATGCTTAGAATTCGCTTAGGATTGCTTAGAGTAGCTTATCTTTGCTTAATACATGCTTTCGAATCCTCTCTCAATTTTTCTTAAGGCACACGGGCATGCTATGATTGGTACACGGGCGTGTGTGAAGGCA
>JAJEJH010000933.1:0-24789 GCA_026122585.1 Anacardium occidentale | reverse complement strand
TGTTGTATTGTGTACATCATCTCTTGATTTATGTGGAACTCTATATGTTTTTATCAACATGTCTAAACCTCAAGCTTAAGGGCATCAAAATAGGATTGCATGGTTATAATAGGGTTTGAGCTTGACAACTTGGGCATGTGAGGTGCTATAGAGGATGATGGTTCGTCACTAGATGACCTTTTAATGTATGGCCTATATTGGAGGTGGGTCATCATGGATTTGTTCAACCATGGGCTAAACTTAATTTGGCACTCATTTGTCGTATAAATCACACCTGCTCAAACACATAGACTTATAGTCAAACTAGGAAACAAATATGCTACATATTTGTTAGTTATAACATGTTTAATCATTATATGTATAAGGGTTTCAACATTAATTAGGATCTTATCATAGATGACATACAAAAGTGCTACCCTGTCTTGATCCAGGTCACTTACATAGGCTGTAGGCGTCAAGCAAGCTCATAGAAAGTATTACCATATCCTTAGCTTAGTAAGGAAGAATTTGGCCTTGAAATACTTCGGTACCCCATCCTTGTAAGGCCATTGAGCACTAAGTTTAGTGAGTTTTTGAAGTATTTGGTTTGGTGTTAGTTGATTGGTATATTGGTAGTATGTTAAGTACTAGGCTTTTATAATTGATAATATGCATTGAGTGTATACATATCATACGAAACCATCTTCCTTCAGAACTTTATTGTATTGTGCACCGTACCAACAACATTAGTATAGAACTCCATCACAAGAGATGTCATAGCACATTCAAGCTCTTAGGTAAATATTTTCCATCTGTAGGCAACTATTACATTGGTGATGCCTGAGTATCTACCCTTTTTGAGAAAATAAAAGTTGTGTTCCTTAATAAATCCTTTTTACTAATAGCTTACTTTCTTGAATCGTTGTTGTGCCACATGTAAGGTGAATCTCAGATTAGTGGGAGTTTTTTTTTCATTTGGTTGCCCTCATCTTTTTTTGGATACCGATTGTTTGCTTTTTGTTGTGATCTATAACCTTGACATTATAGTAATGTTTGGATATTTATATGGACCTACATACAATTAAATAAAACATAACAAAAATAAAAAACAAGAAAATGCATTAGGGTTAGTATGATGAAAATTACAATTTTACCTAATACATGTTGTTATTAACACTCCTCATTATGCTCAAAAATAATTAAATATCAAATACAACCCCAAGGCAAATAAAAGAGTGCAATAAATGACTAGAAGGTTCATTTAGAAATATTACAAACACATGGTATGCATGTGTTGTGTTACAATTCATTATAAAATTTCAACATACTAGCACCTGTAGTGACCCCCGCCCCAGGCTACTGTGCGCAACTATTTAAAATATATATATAATAGTATACTAAAAATGCGTCTGTGACGGAAATCCCTACAAGGAAAAAAGAAACTCACTGTTGCTCAAAATAATTTAAAAATATGTATACAGAAGTGGAAAACATAAATAATATAACTAATTAAGAAAATACTAACTTTTTCTGAAATTCCCAGGTTACTCATGTATAAAAATATGTCATTTATACAGTGCATACTATAGTATAATACACACACATAATACATGAGAAAAATATCATCAAAGCATACTTTAGCAGACCATGGTTTCGCTCTCTAGTGAGCATGCGAACTCACAGGTGTCCTCTCGTATCCACCCCTAACTGATGTCTGAAACATCGTATATCTATACTTTTAAAATATACTCTTGGATCCTTAGATCCCTTTCTGAAAATATTTCATGTGACATGTCGTGCTCAATGCTTGATAATCATGCATGATATGTTGTTATATCTTGTTATTCTTAAGTTTCTCATTCTTAGAATTTGCTTAGGATTGCTTAGAGTAGCTTATGTTTGCTTAATACATGCTTTAGAATCCTCTCTCAATTTTTCTTAAGGCACACGGGCATGCTATGATTAGTACACGGGCGTATGTGAAGGCACAAGGGGTCGTGCTCAAGCCGTGCCCTTGATCGTGCTAACTTCTGAAAAATAAATCATGAAACTTTGGCTGGCCACACGAGCGTGTAGTGCAAATACAAGGGCATGCATAAGTTTAGCACACGGATATGTATCGTACTACACGAGCGTGTAGCTGCCTCAACACCATCCCGTGTTTTGCCTATACGGGCGCGTAAAATTAGGATTAGACACACGGGCATGTGCACTCGAGTATATGAGCATGTGTCTGGATTTTCATATGCACATGGGTGTCATGCAGAATTGAGGCCACACGAGCATGTACCCTCAGGTGCATGGGCGTGTGTTCAACCCAGATTTTGCAGATGTGTTTGGAAACCCAGGGAATCCTACTCAAACTTAATCAAATCTCAATCATTTCTCAATTAAACTTGCATACAACATATTCTCATGCTCATAAACATTCTCATCTCATTCATTCATCATAAAAACATGCCAAAATCATACATTTATCTTGGTTTCATGCCCTGTAGCATCCCAGTTTTAGAAAAGCCCTTAGGGGTAGAGTTTTGGGGTTATAAATAGAATTCAGAGATAGATTGGGAGTTCAGCAGAATTTAGGGGTGAGTTGGTAATTTTTCAGAGTTGTGTGGCCTTCGTATGATGCCTTTAGGGAGGTTTTAATCATGCGAAGCGCGGGAAATGGATTTTATCCATTTTCCCAGGCGCACGCCCGTGCAGGTGGGATTAAAAGAGAGAGAGACGAGAGTTATTTCATTATTCTCACCCGTTTCAGCCAGTTTTCTTCTCCATTTCAGCAGCTCCCAGCCCTAGGCGTGATATCCAGCTTCCAGCAGTTCCCAATCCAGTCAGAGATCAGAGAGAATAGCTTGAGTATAAGCTTCCAACAGCCATGTCGAGAGGTAAGTGTTCCTTACTCTCTCTTTGAGTTTTCCAGCTTGTTTGGTGTGGATGGAAACGTGTGTTTCCATTTTCAGCTTGAGATGCTATGCTTGCATGTGTATATGATGATGAGATGATGATTATATGTTGATTGCTATGCTTATTTTCCACTCAGAACCATGCATGCTTTGTCGTGTGTGTGTAGTGAGAGAAACATTGATTTGCCATGGTGGATTCAATGATATTGGATGGATGTTGAAATTGATGATTGATGTGTGAATATTGAAGTGCCATTTATGCATGTTTTCAGTTAATTTCAGTTTGGATGAGGTTTGGGTTGGTTTCCAGCAGTTTCAGGCGAACCATGTCTGAGCAGAGCAAGACACACGACCGTGTGCCTGCAAGAGCACGCCCGTGTGCCTTTGTTTCTGCAAGGACACGGCCGTGTGCACGAAGTGCACACGGGCAGGAAAACGCAGGGACACGACCGTGTGTCCTGAGGGACACGGCCGTGTGTCCCATTTTTGCATGAAATGGCCCAGAAATTCCAGAAGCACACACGCCCAGACGCACGGCCAGCACACGGTCCCGTGTGCTGGGGCACACGCCCGTATGCCCTTGCCCAGCACGGCCGTGTGTGCTGTGTGCACGACCGTGTGCCTTCCTTGCACGGTCGTGTGCCTTCCAGATTTTCCAAAAAAAGGCAGAAATGAATTGTTAAAAGTTTAGTAATCCATCTAAGGCCTAATAATCATCAGATAATCCAGATTTCAGCTAAGAACAGATGCATAAGCATGCATAGCACAGCATGTAGCCTGAATGAGGATCCAGGGATCCGAATTCAGTAGTTTTCAGCAGTCAGAACCCAACATATGGGTTTCAGTTTTGGGGTGAACTCGAGGGGGCATCTGTGGGACCTAGCTTTCTGACACCAGTCAGTCAGCTCAGCAGTATATCAGCAGATCAGTTTCAGTTTTCTAGCCAGTAGCTAGAATTTTCAGCCCACTTGGCCAAGATGCTGAATCCCTGTGTTCATCAGCCTGATCAGCACAGCAGATACCTTCGGGTACATTCAGATTCAGATAGACAGTTGCATGCATCATCAGTCAGTTTCAGTTTCCAGCTCAACATGACATTATGCATATACTATGGCATGACTAATTAATAATCAGAAACCAGTAATCAGAAATCAGGCAATCAGATTCAGCACCCGCAAGCACTTAGATGCATGTATAGGGCCGACCAGGTATGTGTGCCCTTGTTTGTTGCTTGCGTGGGTCGAGGGAAGTAAGGAATGCTTACTGGGTGATCGTTATCACTCATCCCTTTCCTTCTTCCTTCCTTTTCAGGTCAGTCAGCTGCTGGCGAGGAGCGGGTGGATTGAGGCTGGCGAGGAGGACCTCATACACACTAGGGATCAGTTGTCTTTTATTTCAGTTTGGCTTGTGTGGTCTTGTATGTACTTCATGTATATTTTCAGAACAGTGTAAAGAACAATTGTATATATATGAAAGCCAGTTGGGTTCATTGTATATTTCAGTTTCAGTTATTTTTCAGCTTCTGCTTACAGTGTATTTTAGTTCAGCAGCAGATTTCTTTTCGTAGGATTCCCGTCGCGGGTACCCGATTTCCAGTTTAATTAATAAAAGATCAACATCTTTCAGCAGTAGGGGTACTCGTGACGGCGGGTCCTACATGCCCAAGCAACATAAACATCATACATTGCATAATAAGCTCATAAATTATCATTCAAAGCATCTCATTATCATCAAATCACAATAACACACATCCATAACATGTAGTAATCATCCAAGGAGCTGAAAATCAAAAAAGTATGCTAGAAACCTAAGTGAAAAAGGTAACGAAATACTTACCTCTAGTCATCGCGTCTAGATCTCTCTCTCTAGCTACTCCTGGATCTCTAACTGGAATAATGACTGCTGGTTGGATGGATTCTTGCCTAAAGTTTGCTAAAAATAGAGAAAAGAAGAAGTTGAAGGGAAATAAACTGGCGAAAATACGAAAAAACTAAACTTATAATGCGCACAAATGGGCATATGCCCCTCAAAAATCTGAAATCTCTCTCTCCTCGCGTCATACATAGAATATTCTTCCTAAAATATCCATGTATAATTCACGAAAGGCCTTTAAAAGACTCTTTTACCCTTAAACACTTTCGAAACTATTTTCTATATGAAAATCTCTCTTTTACCCTTAGCCTCAGAGCCTAAAATAACAATTCTACCCCTGGGCTATTACAGCACCCAAACAAAAAATATCAAACTAAATATGAGCATAAACATACTCCAAAATTTGATCTACCCACTACAATTAATCAAATTCTAATTAAAATGTAAAAACTTCTACATACTAAAAATTAGAACATATACATGTGACAATATATTGCTAATGTCATAGGATCATCTGATATAGTAGGATATGTAATGGTATCATATAAAAGTCAATGGATAAGCAATAAAGAAAATATCAAGTGTGTTAGAGGGTGAACATAGTATAAGATAATCCTAAAGAGCAAATTGTTTGATGAATTTACATAAATGGTGTCTAGCTTATTTCAAATTGAACAGAGGTGAAATAAGATCAAAGTCTTAATAAGACTGAGCAACATATAACAAAGAGGTCCTACACAAATCACTTGTTGTAGCATCCCAGGTTAGAAAAGCCTTTAAGGGTAGAGTTTTGGGGTTAGAAATAGAATTCAGGAATAGATTGAGAGTCTAGAAGAGTTCAGGGGTGAGTTAGTAAGTTTTCCAGAGCTGTGTGGCCTTCGTATGATTCCTTCAGGGAGATTTCAATCATGCGAAGCGCGGGAAGTGAATTATATTCATTTCCCTTGGTGCACTCCCGTGCACTTCGCCTTGCACGCCCGTGCAGGTGGGTGGTTGAGTGAGAAACGGGAGATTTATTAGTTTTTCTTACCCGGTTTTCCCATTTTCAGCTTAAGTTTCCTTTCCATTTCAGTAGCTCCCAGCCCTAGACGAGAGATTCAGCATCCAACAGCCTCAAATCCAGTAAGAGAGTAAATAGCTTTGAGTTTTCCAGCTGCCATGTCAAGAGGTAAGTGTTCTCTCACTTCCTTCTTACTTTCCGAGCATGCTTGTGATGATTGTGAGTGCTTGGAAACGTTTACAGACGTTTCCAACCTGTTATGTCATGAATGTATGTTGATATATGACGAATGATGCTTTATATGATGTTTTCCACCCAGAATGCATGCTTGCTTTGTTTTTGTGTGTTGTGAGAGAAAAGTTTGAGTTTCCATGGTCGATTCAGTAGTAATTGATGGATGATGAAATTGATGTTTGATATTTGTATATTGAAGTGCCTTAAATGTATGTTTGAGTTTAATTTCAGTTTGGATGAGAAATGGCTTGGATTCCTGCAGTTCCAAGTAAGCCATGTCTATGCAGAACGGGACGCACGGTCGTGTGCCTGCAAGAGCACGCCCGTGTGCCCTTGTTTCTGCAAAGACACGGCCATGTGCACGAAGTGCGCACAACCTAAAAGCAGGGGACACGACCGTGTGTCCTGAGGAGCACGACTGTGTGCCTAATTTTCAGTAGAAATACACCCAGATTCCAGAAGCATGCACGACAGGTCGCACGACTGGTACACAATCCTGTGCGTCTAGGCACACGCCTGTGTGCATTTGCTATGCACGGCCGTGTGTCTCTTATGCACGACCGTGTGCCTTGTCCAGACGCCTGTGCGTCAGGTTGATTTTCCAGAAAAGGCACAAAATGACTTATTAAGCGTGGGAAACCAGTTTTGACGATTAATAAGCATCAAATAACCAGATATTCAGACAATAATGATGCATATGCATACCAGAGCATAGCATGTAGCCTGAAAGAAGATCTAGGAATCCGAATTCAGTAGTTTTCAGTATTCAGAACCTAATGTATGGGTTATAGCTTTAGGTGAACTCGAGGGGGCATCTGTGGGATCCAGCTTTCTGACACCAGTGAGACTGCTCAACAGCATTACATTTTCAGCTTTCTAGCCAGTAGTTAGAATATTCGGCCCACATGGTCAAGATGTCGAATTCCTGTGTTCATCAGCCTGATCAGCATAGCAGGTACCTTCGGGTACATATAGATTATTCAGACGCGTGCATCATCTATTTTAGATATCATGCCATGTCATGCATTACATGAAATGATAAATAATGAGAAACAGATAACCAGTAATCAGATTCAGCACCAGCAAGCGACTAGATGTATGAATAGGGCCGATACCAGGTATGTATGACCTTGTTTGTTGTTTGCTTGGGTCGAGGGAAGTAAGAAATGCTTACTGGGTAATCTTTATCACTCATGCCTTTCCTTCTTCCTTCCTTTTCAGGTTTTGTTGCTGCTGGCGAGGAGCAAGTGGACTGAGGCTTGCGTGAAGGGACCCCACACACACTTTCCAGCATGTATTTTATTTCAGTTTTGGACCTGATAGGTCTTGTATGTATAATGTATATACTTGATGTAAAGAACAGTGTACAGAACAATTGTATATATGAAAAGGGCCAGTTTGGGCCCATTGTATATATGTATTTTAGTTTCAGATTCAGCTTCCGCTTTATGTAATCAGTAGCAGTAGTTTATTTTCGTAGGATTCCCATCGCGGGTACCCAATTTCCAGTTTATTAAATAAAAGAATAGTAATATTCAGCAGCAGGGGTACTCATGGCAGCAAGTCCTACACTTGTGATAAACATGTGAAAATTATGAATGGATTTTCTGTCAGATTGATGGAGTACATTCTAGTTTATGTGCAATGCATCCATCAGTTTGAAGCAACTGTATCTAGCTTCTAAAGTGTCCCTTCAAATACATGATGTACACCTTCGTACCTCACTGAAACACTTCCTTTAAAATACATATCTCAAAACCTATAGCCCATATTGGGTATTATGTAATAGCAGTACTCTACATGATCACTAAATCTTAAATCATTCTTCCACTCTATTTATCAAAAAATAGAACTCCTCGTCTAGTATAGTCAGTCCTGTTATCTCTCTCAATATAAAAGAATGAACTAAAACACTTATAAATCTAAAGTTATGAAGCCTAACGAACTCTTTCAAACATGTAGTCTTAAATATCCTCATTTAATCCTCTGATAATATATGTCGCACTATAAAAGTAGCATCTCAAATAGATCTTGAGGTTAATTGGGCACAAAAATGTTAATAAGCTATATATTGCAATCTCTTACATGGATCATTGACTTTATACCTTTTACTTGGTCCTTCGCCCATCCCTCTGTATGCTAGTATCTATAAATAACACCCAGTTTCTCAATTTGCTTTTTTTTTTTACATGTGTTCTTTAAATTGTATATGTAGAATTTAAAATTGGAAGGTTGTTTGGTATGTTTTCATAGTTTTTTTTGGGTAAATAAAGAATTAAATAAAAGGAAAAAAAACAATCTAGGCTTAACTAACAGTGGTTAGCTAGCATAAGCCAAGTATTAGCCTCAAGAAAATCCCATGACCCCCTTTTACGAGCTTATTTAAGCTCTAATAAAGATAGAGCACAAGAGAGCCCAAAATCCTAACTAAAGTGAAGCCTAATGTTATGGTTGATATCTATATAATTGTCAAAAGTGAAGCCAAAATTACCTTTACAATGTACAACTCTAAGACTGTTTCTTTGAGTACAAGCCATCTGATCCATAATCACCCTTCCAAGTATGTATAATTAACACACAATACCTCAACATATAGCCAACATGTAATTTTCCAAGGGTAGAAATGTAAATCTGAGAGTAGACCACACTCACACTCATAATCATATAAACGTTTACTTGAGATTGAACTAACGCAAAGAAGATATCAAACCTAAAGAAAAAGTCATCCACTAACTTGAGTTCTCACTACCAACATTTCCTTGCAAGAAGACTAGATAAAGAGTTAAAAGATAATTCTAGAGCCAAAAAGTATCTAGAAGAATCAAAGCAAAACATGTAAGCTTTGGAGAGAAATTCTTCCTAATGTTTAAATTAAAAAAATATCTTACATAGGAGAATTTGACACTTAAATATGTGTCTTACAAACTTAAGAAATTGACAAAAATTCCCTTAACACAATTTAGATAAAGGAAAATACAAGATTAGTTTACATAAAATTTGTATAAAGCATAATGTTGTGCATGGAAGATAGCATGATCATACGCTTGGATATGTGTATGTACTAGATAATTTCATGATTATACGTGCAAGTACGTGCAAAAGGCATGTGTAAAGGTTGAAAGAGTGTATAGATGACGGTATAGGCATGTGCACAAGCATGCGTGCAGGACAGAAGAGTGCACGAGGGGAACATATGAGAGCACACATAAATATGTTCATGGTCTACTTTATCTTTATGCAATTTCTTGCTCTATTTACCTTTTTTTGAAGTTTGATTCACCATATGATGTTCCCACCTTGGCCAGAGGATCATTTTGAGTGTCTAAAGATATGAAAGAAGGTATTGATGGTTGACAGAAAGGTAGAAAATCTAGGTAAGATAACAAAGCCATCCCAAGGTTACCACTTGATTTTAGGAATGGATTAGCCTTCTTCAAGTATGTTGATAGTTTGGAAGCTACATTCGCATCATCCTAGCTAGGTTAGTGAGGATTACCCTCAAATCCAAGTCATCCTCTAGGTAGAGGCTGAGATCTCTCATATTAAAAGTAGCCGAAACACTTTTATACTTGCTAGAAAGCTCTACCTTATAAGTATTATCATTTACTCTTTCAAGAATCTCAAAAAGACCATCAGCTTTTAGTGCCAACTTACTCTTTCTTTTGCTACAAAACCTCTTTTTTCTTAAGTATACCCACACCAAAACTCTAGGCTTAAAGAGCCTTGGTTTCCCAATCTTATTGACCCTTTACTTTACATGCTTATTAGCTCTCTCTATTTGTGTCCTAATGGTCTCATGTAACTTTTTCATCTACTTGAATTTCTTCTTCATATTACACTTGGCTTGAAGTCAAGGGGTAATAAAGTTAAATAACTAGAAATCAAAAGGTTTACATCATACATAACTTCAAAATGTGAATGCCCCGTAGTAATGTTAAGGCTCCTATTGTATCTAAATTCGACATATGGTAATTTGAGATCCCAATCCTTCAAGTGCTTGCTAATCAAGGTTCTCAAGATTGCCTTCAAAGTTTTATTAGTCACTTCAGTTTGGCCATTAGTTTAAGGATGGTGGGAGGTACTAAATAAAAGTTTGGTGCGCAATTTTCCCCAAAAGATCCTCTAAAAATGACTTAAAAATTTAGTGTCCCTATCAATACAATGGTCGTAGGGATACCATGTAACCTTATAATTTCATTGAAAAAGAGTTGGGATACATGTGAAGCATTATCACTTTTGGTGCAAGGAACAAAATGTGTCATTTTCGAAAACATATCCATAACCACCATAATTGAGTCCTTGTTTCTTTAAGTCTTAGGAAGTGCTACAAAAAAATCCATACTAAGATTTTCACAAAAATGATTCAGGTATGGGCAAAGGAAGATAAATGTCAGATTTGAGTTGGCTTTTTAATCTTTAATAAACATCACATCTAGCCACAAGGGTTTGTACATCTCTTAACATACTAAGCCTATAGAAGTACTCCTTAACAACATCCAAAGTTTTGTAACTCCAAAATGGCCAGCCATTCCTCCACCAAGGGCTTCCATTAATATCAATTCCTTAAAACTACCTTTAGAAACATATAATTTATTTCCCTTAAATAGGTAATCATCATGTACCATATAATCTTCATAGTCATCCTCCTTTATGTCATTATCCTTCTCATAACACAACTTCATTAACTCAAATCGTAATATTTTAAAGTCAAGAAAGGTAAGCAAGGCATACCTCTTAAAAAGAGCAATGATTACCAAATTGTTGGCTTTTTACTTATATTTGGACACAAAAGAGAATGATTATAAGAACTCTACCTATTTTGCATGCCTAGTAGTAGCTTGTGTTACCTATTTATGAATCTCAAGGCTTGATGATCGAAATGAAGCAGAAATTGCCTTGGCCTAAAATAATGACTCTAATGGTCTAACGCCCTTACAATGGCATAGGATTCCTTATCATATGTACTATACTTTCTCCTAGATTTATTGAGTTTCTCACTAAAGTAACTAATAGGCCTCTTATTTTGGGTCAAGACTACACTAATGCCTACTGCACTAGCATCACAATCTAACTCAAAGACTTGAGAAAAATCTAGAAAGGCAAGAATGATAGCTTCACATAACTTCTTTTTTATCAACTCAAATACTTTATTAGTAGCATTAGTCTACTTAAAACTTCTTTTCTTCATACACTTGGTTATAGAAGTTATCAAGGAGCTAATTTTGGCACAAATCTTCTATAAAATAATGCTAACCTATAGAAACTCTTAACGTTGATAAAGTTGGATAGAATAGGCCAATTATAAATGACTTCAACCTTGGATTAATCTACTTGGATCCTCCTTTCCAATGCAACATAGCTTAGAAAGACTATCTCTTTCATAAAAAATTCACACTTATCTATCTTGGCAAACAATTTTTGCTCTCGCAATACTTCAAACACTTGTCTAAGATAATCTACATGTTTTTCCTCATTCTTATTATACAAAAGTATTTGATCAAAATAAACTACAACAAACTTGCCAATAAAAGGCTTAAGTACCTCATTCATAAGTCTCATAAAATTGCTTAAGGCATTGGATAGTCCAAAGGGTATGATTAGCCATTCATATGAATCTTTCTTGGTCTTGAGTATGGTTTTCCATTCATCCCTTTCTTTCATTCTAATTCGATGGTACCCATTTCTCAAGTTAATTTTTAAAAAACCCTTGACACTGTAAAACTCATCTTATATGTCATCCAACCAAGGTATAAAATACTTATACTTGGTTATAATCTGGTTGATAGCCCTACTATCTACACACATCTTATAAGTTTCATCTTTCTTGGATATAAGAAGAGTGAACACCAAATATGGATTCATGCTTTCTCTCATAAACCTTTTAGCAATTAACTCCTCAACTTGTTTTTTGCAATTTCTTGGATTCTTAAGGGTTGTGTCTATATGCAGGTCAATTTAGTAGTGGGGCATTGAGTATTAAATCAATTTGATATTTTATTCCTTTTAATGGTGATAGCCAATGTGGTAGGTCATCAGGAAAGATATCATGGAATTCTTAGATCAATGGTTTGAGGTAAGAATAGGGTTAGTTTCATTAGATGACACATTTTTTTTAGCTGCCAATAAAGCAAGGATGAGTTTGTGCCTTTGGAAGGCTTTGTCTAGTTAGTTGGTATTGAGGAAAAGGCTTTTATGAAGTGTATTTGGTTTGAGTGGTATTTGAGGTATCGTCTCGCTAGGTGACAATGGTGTAACGCTTATGGTCTTTTTATTGAATTTGAAGGAATAAGTGTTCAATCTCTTATTATACATGGCTTCCCTATCAAATTGCCATTGCCTCTTAAGTAATAAGTTGCAAGCATCCTTATAAATGATATCACATACTATTTCATCCATATACCTCTTGTCAATAAAGAAAGGCATCATCACTTATTTGGTTACGTAGACGATGTTTCCATTACTTAACCATTGCAATTTATATGGCCTTGCATGGTCAAGGGTTAGTAGGCTCAATTTCTCCATAAAGGTGGTGGAAGCAACATTAGTGTAATTTCCATTATTAATAATTACTGAGCAAAATTTTTCGTCAATAGTACACTGTGTTTGGAATAGATACTGTTTTTGGTTATCTTATTAAGTGACTTAGGCATACAATGACTTCTCGAGAACTAGCAACTCCTCTTGATCGGGATTGGCTAGCTCTTCCCCTTCACTATCAACCTTAACGTTTTTCTTAACATCTTCATCGTGAAAGGCCTCTTCAATGGTTGCAATCTCCATCAAAGTCATGGCTTTATTGTTAGGGCAATTAGTTTGGAAATAGTCGTAACTATGACAACACTTTTAGTTTTTAAGTGCATTTTTACTAGTTTTATCTTGCACTTTAGGCTTCTCCTTATTGGACTCAACAATTTTTAACTTACCAAACTCTTTAGATGGGACTTAAGGTTTGGTATAAAAAAAGACCCCTTATGAAAACTACTCTTTTTGAAAACCTTCTTAGAGGTAGTATATTTTAATATTATGAGTTGCCCCTCTACCTACACGGCTCGTTGTACATATCATAAAAGGAATGGTAAGATTATAATTCTACCTTATAGGCTATCTTTCGATTCAAACCTTTTATAAACCTAGTTATTGTATACTTCCTCTCCTCTGGTATATTACTTCCCATTTTTAAGTTCTCAAATTTCGTCACATAATCTTCTACCTTTTTATCCCCTTGCTTTTAAGTGGTGGAGTTTAAAGTAAAGGTATATTTTGTGGTTTTTGGGAAGAAATCTCTTTTTCAACATTATTTTCAATTTATCTCATGATTAAACCTTTTTTTTTCGCTCTCTCTTTCCCTCACTTCATGTTTTCCCACCCATAATAAGGCATAGCCTTTGAACTTTAATGTAACCATTCTACTTTTTTTCTCATCATCATATCCCTTATAATAAAAAATCCTTTTAATGCTATGTAGTCAATTAACAATAAATTCAAATTCAAACTCCTATCAATCCTCTATCATCATCGTCTTTTTTCCTTCTTATCCTTCTATAGAATTTAGGCTCATCATTTTGAATCACCAGATAATGAGATTCATTCATCATGGAAAGGTATCATATGTGTCTCTTATAGTTTAGGCTCAGTGATAGATGATGGAAGGGTTATGTCTTAAAGGTGAGGGGTGTTCTAGCTTGGTTTTGGTTATTGGAGGCTTCGCTTTATATTACTTTGGCCAAGTCTTACGACATGCCATGAATTAATCTAGTAGAGATATCATATTTCTCATTCATCTATATCCTTAAATCTTAAATTTGGTTTTCTAACCTTATGTCTCCAATTCTCCACAGGGGTAGAAGGGATTGAGAGCTTTCCCTACTAGTTATTACTTGAATTGGTTGAGGTTTTAATGGGTTACAGAAGTGTTTGGGAAGGAATTTAGGTGAAAATAAGGTTTTATAAATAATGTTTTTGCACTATAAATAGTAATTTTGGAAAGGTGAATAAAGTTTTCAATGATGAGGAATAGGAAACAAATGTTTGGGCTAATTGGATTTGGGTAGAAAAGTGTTAGATTGAGCTTGGCAAGTTAAGTTAGGTTTAAGTTGATGGATAAGGGTGTTATGGTAGTTTTTGTGAGAGGTAGCAATATAATTGCGTAATAGGATCAAGATTAAGGGTTTAATAAGGTTTATGAATGATTAGGCTAAATGATAAAGGTTTATATATTATAATGGCTAAAGATAGATTACAAAGAAATTAGTGAAAGTAATCTAAAAATAAAAGATAAGTTGGTACTTGATAGAAGACAAAAGAATTGGCAATTAATGAGGTAAGGCTTCAAGTTAAATTTTTGGATCTTGCCTAATGAAACAGTAAATGCATAAAGTTTTTGTCCTTTATGTTCATCATCATCTTCTTCATATCTCCCTTTTAACCCTAAAAATATTCTAACACAATCTCCTCAAATTCCTACAAGTTTAATGTGTTGTTAGCTACCACACCTTCCAACGTAGGCTTTGATACTAAATGATCTATAATCACCCTTCCAAGGATGTACAATCAACACATAATGCCTTAACACACAGCCAATATGCAATTTTCCAAGGGTAAAAATGTAGACATGAGAGTAAACCATACATACACTCACAATCATACAAACACTTACTTAAGATTAGACTAATGTAAGAAAGGGATATCAAGCCTAAAGGAAAAGTCATCCACCAACCTGAGTTCTCACCACCAACCTTTCCTTACAAAAATATTGGATAAAGAGTCAAAATATAATCCTTGACCTAACAAGTATTTAAGAGAATTAAAGTAAAGCATGAAACTTTGGAGAGAAATTCTTTTTAATGTTCAAATTCAAAAAGTGTCTTACATGGGAGAATTTGACATTTAAATGTGTGTCTTACAAACTTAAGAAATTATAAAAATGCCTTTAATACAATTTAGATAAAGAAAAATACAAAATTTAATTTGCATAAAATTTGTGTAAAGTCTACTATTGTGCATGAAAGATAACATGGTTATACACTTGGATATATGTATGTGTTGGATGATTGCATAACAAAACGTGGGAGCATGTGTGAGAGGCATGCACAAAAGTTGGAAGAGTGCACAAGTAATAGCATGGACATATGCACAGGTATGCGTGTAGGACAAAAAAGCACATGTAGGGAATGCATGGGAGTATGCATGACCATGTGCATGGTTTTCTTCATCTTCATGTGGTTTCTTGGTCTGTTTTCATTTTTTTTTTTAAGCTTTTTTCACCATACAATGTTCCCATCTTGGCCAAAAGACCATTTTAAATGCCAAAGATTTGAAAGAAGGTATCAATAGCTGACAAAAAAGTGGAAAACCAAAGCAAGATAACAAAGTCACCTCAAGGTTGCCACTTGATTCCACGAAATGGATTAGTCACCTTTAAGTATGCTGATAGTTTAAAAGCCACATTCGCATCACATTGCTAAGCCTAAAGATACATCTTTACAAAGCTTTACAAATATAAAGTTTAAATACCTAAGAGACCAAATGAGGAAGCCCAAGCTACTTACCAAAATAAGATGTACATGCCTCCTAAAAACATGCCACGCCATTGAATCTTTACAAAAAGAAACCAAATGCAAATAACTTACCATAATGGGCCAATAAGCTATACCAAAGCCGTAAACCCTATACCTAAAATACTTGTTAACCTATAACTGTTATGGTCAAAGAAAATAGCCCAAATCGTTTGCCATACCTTAAATAGTAAGAAGCATGTTGAAGGAGAAACTACTCAGAAGATAGATACATAAGGCGTTAAGCAATAGGCAAAAAAAGAGCCCTTAAACCTAAAGAAAAAACCTACCATAGTAAAAAGAAAATCGGTAGCCAATAAGACAAAAATAACATAACATAACAACAAATACACTAATATTTGGCAGCTTTTTCTTTCATTTGAATGCCTAACTTCTTCTATAAATGTCAAGGAAACAATATTTGATCAATTGCTTACAAGTTGGGCCTCACCCTATAAAGAAAGGCAACTTCAAATCTAAAAAATAACCAGATTTTACTATTCATGATATAGTATTCATGAATAATAAAATCAACTTTAGCCAAAGAAAACACCAACAATTAAAGCTTTTCGAATGTTTGAACTTGGTGAACACATCCCTACATGTCACTAGTAGCATGGCAACTAAAACTTGTTTCATCGCACTTGAAACACTTGAAAAATCCAAAATGATTATTGAGTTAAGAAAGCAAGCTAAGCCAAAAGGGAGAATTCTGGCCTCCAAGCAAAAGGTAGCCCAAACAAAACCTCCTCATGAGGACTACCATGTAGTCCTCACTAGTATTGCCAAAATAAGTGTGATACGCTCCATTTAGGGTCTTCATATAGGGGTAATTTGTTATTTTTCAAAATTTTTTTGCCTAAGAGATAATTTTATATCCATACGCATGTTTTATCTCATATATGCATTGGAACACATACATGGAATAAGAGACATGTACAAAAAAAAAAGAATGAATTGGGCCCCAACGTATACCACGAGGTTCCCTAACATTATAATATACAACAAACAACCCCTTAGTTTTGTATACATTTATTATTTACAGAGTACATGTGTCATGCACATACTTTACAAAGCAATACACATAATATACCAAATATGCAAATGCGGCCATTTTTTCACAAGACAATTGCATTAGCATCATCTATAGTGACTATAACACATGTAAGGCAAAAAAAAAAAAAAAATAGAAATCAACAAATAATAATATTTTAGCCTAAAATATTTTCAAAATGTAATAAACTAAAAAGGCCCTAACATCAAAACCATTTACAATTAAATCTCTAACCTAAGTGTTAAGAAAAGAGTACATACTTTGCTTACCATATTTGTTTGCTAGTTTTGCTACATTTGGAATGGAAGTTGCTAGATTTTTTGTTAAAATTTTAAAGAGTTTTGCTTTGTTGTCACTCGTTGCGAGATGCACCTAGCCCATCCCGACTATAGCATATATGAGTAAGGGGCAAATATATCATTTCTCATATATGTGTATTACATGTCAAACGCATACTTTGGTAGGCGGGTGAGTGCAAAAAATAAACCATTTCAAAATCTATGCATAATGTGTGTATACCATTGTGTGTATACCGTTATGTGTAAAAAAGAAGTAGTTTCATAAAGGCGGGAAAAAAGTAAGTAAAATTCTATTTTAATTAATAAAAGTGTTTATTTAAATTAATTTCCCTAATAAAAATATGTAAAAAGTTTAGATGTGAAAAAAATATAAAATTTATATAATATCACTAATAATATGTCTCAAGCATACAATATAATAATATCAGTCTTAATTTTAATTTATTTTATTAAAACTAATATAAAAGTTTAAATTAAAGTATTTGACTAACCACTAATTCTAATATGACACAAAATATGATTAATGTTTAATTTATTGTTTTAGTACTTTTAAACATAATACGTAATTAGAATATAATTATAATATCTCAAACATATAATATTATTAATTAATAAATTATAATAGTTAATTTTTTCTATTTTATAGCAATAGATTTAATACTAATAGATCATTTATATTTCATTGAACCAAATTTAAATCATGTTCAAGAATTTTAAAAAACTTAAAAAAAAATTAATGAAAAAAAAAATTAAACCTAAATAAATAATTATAGAAAAATTATGTTATATTTATAAAATCTATCTTGTCCTATGTCATTTTTTCTAATTATGAAGATTGTACAATAATTGTGTTATAACTCAAGACAAACCAAGTTTATATTTTTATATAAATGGATCAAAATCAGACTATAGTGTCAAATGATAGAGATAATAAAATATTTACCAAACCATTGTTAAAAGCTTGTATTGTTGACAAGTTAAAAGCTAATCATTGCCACTATATAGTTAAGTGGTAATAATATCTTGTTTTGTTAAAGGTCAATATTAGTATGTGTATGAATGATGTTCGAATTCTTGGCTCAACACAAATTTGTACACTACTAACTTAATAGAGAGGTCACACACAATATATGTTGATTACGTTTTAAAGATATTAGATTATTTGAGATAAATTTGATTCAACATCTAGATTTTTTATTTTGTGTCTTGCAAAATGTTCAAATTGAAAGCATATGTTTTATGCTTTAAGGGCTAAAGAAAAATAATCAAGGGGTGAATAGTTGTAAATGAAATTGTATACATTGACTTTATCCAAACCAATAAAGATAATATTGAAATGGTAATTGATAAGTCACATGCACGATCATGCATGGTCAATGCATGCCCGTGCATTATCTTGAGTTGACTTTCTTTATGAATTTGATCATATTACCCTAATATTCAAATAATTACATATTGCATGAGATAAAATAAAGATCGGGTGCACAACCATGCATAATGATGCACTATCATGTGTCATCTTTATATAAAAAGACGAATTTTCAACTATATATATTTTGATAAGAATTTTCATCTTTATTTCGTATTTTATAAGCTTTATTTATCATGATATCTTAACTTTGATTCATGTCATGCTATGTATGTCATGGTATAAAGTATATTGAAATTACCCTTAGGCCTATATTCTAATAATCTTTTTTTAAAATAAATGTTATGATCCGAAAATCTTGAAATAAAATCATAGTTAAAATCTCTCTCTTTATATATAATATATATATGTATACATATGCTGTATTTGAAAACTGTTTTACCGATTAGACTAATGAATATATGAATTCAACATTTGACTGTATGAGTCCTATTATATTAACACTTAATCAGTAAGTTGGAAATATTTTACCATATTGATACTAAATCAGTAAGCTAAAAATCTAATTCATACTGACATAAGATTAGTAAGCTAAAATTGTAAACCATACTAACATGCGGTCAGTAAGCTGAAAATATAATCTCATAGGTGCCCCCTTGTATTCACTTCTAAAATAATGTTTAGAGCATTGTATTTCTATTTAAAAATCATGCATATGAATCAATTGATCCTTTTTTTTAAAAACTCTGTTTTGGCGTGTTAGGTCATGTATGATAAAATATCTTAATTTTAACATACAAAATATAGGCTCAAAAAGATTGTTATAGTTGAATGAAGCTGATAAGTTTAGACATCAAACCTAGAAGAATGCCAAGCTACATAAAGTAAGAACTAAGAAGTGGTATGACAAACACATACTGAAAGAGAGTTTAAAGAAGAAGAGAAGGTACTACTATTCAATGCTAAATTATGACTTTCTTCATGAAAGTTACAGTCTATATGGTTAAGACCATTTACCGTGATGAAAGTATACCGATTGGGTGTCATTCATATATCTCATTAAGAGAAAGGCACATTCATAGTCAATAGACAAATATTGAAGCACTACGAAGATAGACAATAGAGTAAGAAAATGATTTCCATCCTCATTGAACAATTCGACCTAAAGACGATCAAATAAAAGTCAAGCTATAGATTTTAAACAAATGTTTATTGGAAGATAACTTAATTTTTCATTTTCACGCTCTTTTATACATTGTTATATTTTATTTAAATTTAAAATTTCAAGTGATAATGAAATGTTTTTTGTGATTTTCAAATGTTAAGGTCAAGTGAAGGCGAATGAGCACGAGTAGAGAGCAAAATGATGCAAAATGCAACATGAAGTCCAAAATCTAGGTGCCATGGTGCCATATTTGAGTGCCAAGGCAGAAACTAGGCATTAGGTGCCATGCTGCAGCATACACATAGGAAACTTATACATAAAACACGCATCGCGACACCAATAACGAAGGAAAATTCCATCTACACTCCATAATGCAGGCATTATGGTAACATGCCACAACACACACACACAAACATAACACACATATAGTTTAGAACGTGCATGCCACAACACTAGCACCTAGGAACGCACAAGCGCATATAGGTGCAAGCACGTGCAAGTAATTTTTTTTTTAAATTAATGAAAAAGAGAAAAAAGATAAAGATAAATATTATTTTAATGTAAAACATATATGTTTAAAAACCATACCACCCTCATACATAACACAACCTTATGCCTAACACTTATCATATTTTCACACCAAAGTTCATGTAGCATTAAGCCAAAACAATCTTGTAGCAACACTCTTTTACCACATAACCAATGCCATAAGTTTTTATCAAGAACAAGCACTTAGCACACAACACCAACATCACACACAGTCAATAGCTAATTTCCTGCAACATTAACCCACCTTTACCTTTAACCCAATAACACCACACTCATGCATCATTAGCCCTGCAACAATATCCAACCCACACTAGTCACCCACCTCAACCTACCAAACATAATTATACACCCACCGAGGTACACAAATCAATTATTCTAATTTTCATTTTTACATTTTAAGGTGTCACATTTACATTTAACAATTTATTTTTTAGGATTTCCAGTTTAGGGTGTATGTTTTAGGGTTAACTATATGGAGGGTTTCAGGTTCTAGGTTTCAAATTTAGTCTTTTTGGTTACAAATTTAGAGGTTAGTGTTTCCAATTTTGAGTTTTGGGTTTCGAGTTTTTGGGTTTGATTTTCGAGTTATAGTTTCTATTAAATTCAACAATAATTCTTCTTATCAATCTATCAACATTCACCTATAAATATATACTTATTTTTACCAAATTCACATATTTATCATTCTTATCACTAAATCCTTTGTCATTGTAACAATATTTCAACATTCACGCTATAGGTAACATAATTTTCATTAAACCCAATATATTGATTATTTTTATCATTAAAACCTATGCTCTCGTTAAATATAATAAAAATTAAGATTTTATTGAAAATACTTATAAATACCTAGATTAAACTTCTTCTGTTATTTTGAAACTTCCCATAATGGAATTTTGACAAAATTAAACTTTAAAAGACTTCAAACAACTTTGGTTTTCCAATGTTGATGATTGTTATGCTTATATAAAGAATAAGAAGTTGGTAGAGATACCATTGGAATTTCAAATTAAATTTTAGGTGAGATTTGTATAACCTTTTCCATAACCCCTTAATATTTGGAAAAGTTACAAAAAAAGGTCTAAAAAACTAATTTTTTTGTTATGTTTAAATTTCAATTCAACCCTTATCTTCAACTTTCATCACTATGCATCTACACGCTAATGTAGCAAATCATGCATACCAATGACAATTTTCATGCATACATTTTTTCTAGCTAGTAAACGACCATATCTAATTCCAAACACATTTCTCCACATTCATTAGACTTGTTGCATAGTAACCCAAATGAAAATATTCTCAAAATTCACGCATATTGTTCACATTTGGACAAAAAATTTTATTTGCAAAACATATATTTTATACCAAGATCTGCACTAGATATCCAATTTTCTTACACTATAGTAAAATCTAACTATTTGAATATCTTTTCTAGCCATTTATGTTGTCAAAATATCTTCCAAATTGTAAGAAATCTCATATAGTGTCAAAATTTGTTATTACATGTGTTTTCGATCGGTATGCTACAATACAATGTGTATGCATTTCTTTTACATGCATATTAATCTGAAATTGTCGATTTTAAATTTTATGTGTATGACACAATATGCATTATGCATAAAAAGAGAGTGGCTTCGTAAACATAAAAAAGGTGAATAAAATTATATTTTAATTGATAAAAGTGAGCATTAAAATTAATTTACCTTTTTATTATGGCCAAAGGATATATTGCCACTCAAGGTTTCTATTCTTTAACTTTTAAAAACTAACACCCATACGTTGACTAAAGTCAATGATTAAATTTAATTATCAAATGTTAAATTTTAATAGTCAGAAAAGTATTTTTGTCATTTTAATAAAAATTTAAAACATAATAAAATAAATTTTATAAAAATAATAAAAATATAAAATATTATTTAAATATTAAAAATTAAAAGCAACCATCATCATCAGTACTGATGGTGGTGGTCACTAAAGGTCGTCTCATTTGGCAGAGGTAGCCAAATTAACCGCCTCTTATTTTGGCGGTCACATCCACCAGCAAATATGATGAGAAATAGTTGAAAATGACTGGCTTTGATTTCATTATCCATTTCTTGTCATGATTGTTGGCAAAGATGATCAACGGGTCATCTTTGGAATTAAGTGATCATTTTCGATTATCTGATTTTTTTATCAATGACTTTTGTTGTTGACTACAATGGTAATTATCTTTTTAATTTTTTAAAATTTAAATATTTTTTAAAATTTTATATATATAATATTTTATATATAATATTATTTTTTATATTTTTATTATAAATTTTTTTATTTTTAATAAGAATATTTTAATTAATATATTAAAAATATTGATAAAATTAAAAAAAAGGTAATAAAAAAAAAATGTATTTAGGTTTTTAAACGTTAAAAAGGGGAAAATTTGTCCTCAAGTGGAGCCTGGGGTGGAAATGGTCCATTGGCCTTTTATTATTTATCCTATTATATCCGTCCGATTCACATAGGTGTCCTTCCCGTATTTACCGCATATTTACTGAATAGGTGGAGAGGTTTATCTGACATTTAGCAGAAGCAAAGACTGGGTGTTAAAACTACAAAAAATCCCTCGCCAGGACTTGAGTCAGCGGTTGGCTCAACTCAAGAGCGTATTTCAAATTGAAAAGGCCTTTATTGTTTGTATGCGATCTATTGAAGGCCATGGTCTAGGGTTTCGTTATTAGAGAAGAAACCATTAAAGATTCACGCCATGGCCATGAAGCTTCTCTTTATTCTTTTGCTATTCAAATTTAAGTTTTGTCTTTGTTCCTCCGGTCAGTATCGTTACTTTGCAATTCCTTAACTACTTGTTCGCTTTGTTAAATATGAATTTAATTTCGGTCAGAACGATAGACCATATTAGGCTTTCAGTATGAATGGATTAGGGTTCTACCTTTATTTGATGTTTTTAGCTTGTTGGATAAGTGACATTAATTCAATTAATTTTCATTAAATGTCACTTGGAATCCCATTACTCAATTTTGTGAATCTTTCAAGCTGAGCATGGACAAACTTAATTGACTTTGATTGGAAGTTTAGTACCAAATGGCACTCTGAATTTGTAGCAATGCAGAGCTGGATCATTCAACTTTGCTCATGGTCTTTATATTGTCTTTTATGTACCTAGGAGATATGTTCATGTTTTGCTATGTCTCCTTACATAAAGATTTCTTGCCATTACTGCGTCCGTTAGATTTGAAATGAAAGTTTGAATATCTTATTTTCACATTTTCTAGATACAACTGCTCTTGTGATAACCCTTTATATTTTTTCTATGTCTTTAGCCTGTAATAATATTAGTTAGTTTTTTTCTTGTTATCAGAGCTTATATCTCTTACATTGCAAGGATTAAGCTAATAAGTTCTGTTTAGGACATAGGAACACCTCCTTCCCTCGATCGCTTTCTAGTATTTAACTTTTATTTAGTTTCTAGCTAGACTAATTCCAAAGATTTTATGTCTCAAATTCTTTTTCAATTGACATAGAGCAGCTTGCAGGTATGAGAATTAAGCACTGGCAAAAAATGTGGTTGCTTTGTATGCAATTGTAATAAAAACTTTTAGGGAGCACAATGAAGGAATGTATTTTGAAAAAACTGTACAGTTGTAAAGTATACGTAAAGACTGCTAATATATCTGTTGGAACTCTGTAGTTTGAAATATTTTGGAAAGACTCGTCTAGATGAATAAGCTAGTAAGCGGTGCTACTTTGATTACAATTGTTGTGCTGTCAGTGATCAAGAATTCATACTTAGGTTTGATGTTAACCTTAATGATTGAACATAACCAAGAACTTGGCTTTGTTTATTTGCTTTTACTTAATTATTACAATGTATTGCTGATCAATTCTAAGAGATCTTGATATTAACTTTGTCTTCTCTAGCAAATTCAACAGAGTCGAACTCAATGGAGTCAATTCCTGATCTTCAGGATTCAATTTACGTGGTTGTTGATGGATTCCCATGTGTACGGTTACTCAATCTCTCTGGGAAGATTGGTTGTTCAAGTAAGATCTTTGAAGGATTAAATAATTGTGCTATAGTAATTTACCTCTTGGAAATATCATGGGATCAAATTATTCTTATAATGAAATGTTGATATTATTTGGTATGTGGGCATTAGAGTATTTGAAGAGAGAAAAAAAAAAAAAAAAATCAAATTAAAGATAATTTACGTAGGTTTTAAGTTAATTTCAGGAAACTTTGTTTATAGAAAATATTTTTTGACCTATATATTTTATTATTATACAATAAAAAGATGTGTAAAAACAGTCTTATGATTACAAGCATCAAAGGTTGAGCAAAAAGGTTATCTCTTTTCCCTAGTTTCAATTACCAACTGTAGACCTAACCTTCAAAACCCATATATTTCCTTCTCTCTCCCATATTCACTTCATTCATGTTTGCACATAATTACATAAATCTCACTCAACAGCCGCAGACTTATTTCTCATCCCATTTTTGACTTGCTATTCCAATATTTTTGTGTCTGTAGGTGCTACTTATTTGGATGCTTTAATAGAAGTGCTTGCTAGCAGATTCCCATATTAGTTAGTAGATATACCATAATTCTTGCCATCGTTTCAGTCATTGATATGTCCCCAAGGGTGCTTAGTTGGTAAAGCTTTTGATATTAACTACTTGGTCGAGAAGCCTAGTGTAGAAGTTAGAACATAGGGTGATCAAGGTTTTTTTGGATATAAGGATGATTTCATTTATACGCACAAGTCGTTTCCAAATTAAAGAACTTCCAAGGATGTTGGCCCAACGTCAAACA
>JAJEJH010000932.1:53721-87062 GCA_026122585.1 Anacardium occidentale | reverse complement strand
ATTTCCCTTATTTCCTCTTCTTCTTCCTCAGCTCCAGTGAACCCTAGAGTTCCAGAGAGAGATCCCCCGCCAGCCCAGCTTCAGATTAGAGATCCAGAAGCTTCCAAGGAGAGAGATAGAGCTTTCATGGCGCGAGGTTTGTGTTTTCCTTACCTCTCTCGTTGTTTTCAGAGCATGAATGGCTGTTCCCAGCTTATGTAAACTTTATGTGTGCTTGTTTGAGTTGTTTCCAACATGTTTGAGTTGTGAGATGATGCATGATTTGATGATTGAGTGGTTCTCCATGAATTTACATGCGTATATACTGTTTTCAGATGATATATGCTTCCTGTATGATATATGACGTGTTTGAGATGATGATATGATGATTATGGGCATGCTAGTAGTAGTATTTAACTTGTATGTGTGTTGATTTGGAGTGTGGAAGTGTTGGTGTAGGAATTTTTGGATTTCTAGATGCGATCTACAGAAGTTGAGTTGAGCACACGCCCGTGTACTCGTGATGCACGCCTGTGTGGCCTCAAAATATGCATGGACACGGCCGTGCATGTTGGCTGTGTGCGTGTAGAAACCCAGACACACGCCCGTGTGTCCCTTGACACACCCTCGTGTGCTTTCCCCAATTCCACATGCTTGTGTATGCGAGACACGAGAAGAAGTAGAAGGCAGCCACACGCCCGTGCAGTGCCATACACGCCCGTGTGCCCCTTGATGAACGCCCGTGTGTTGCACCACATGCCCATGTGTCCAGCCAAAATTTTCATGAAATTATTCCAGAACCTTGCACGCCTAGCAACACGATGAGCACACGGTCCTGTGTGCCTTGACACACGCTTGTGCGCCCAGAAACACGCACCCGTGCACCTAAGGAAAATCAGAAAAAGAAATTAAAAGAGTAATTAAGCTACTCTAAGCCATTTCTAAGCACACAAAACTCAGTAATAAACTCTTAAATCAGCATTGAGCACGACATGCCATATCAGATATTTTCAGATTGGATCCAAGGATCCAACAGCATGATTTTCAGATATACATATATGATTTTTCATATATCAGATAGGGGTGGATACGAGGGGGCACCTGTGAGTTCGCACACCCGCTAGAGAGGAAAACCAGCATCCGTTAGAGAGAACATGGTCACTGACCAAGCTCGTTAGAGAGAGTGCTGGTTGTGCATCAGTAGATTCAGTAGGACTTTGAACTCACATGGTCAGGGTGTCGAATCTCTGTATTCATCAGTCTGGCCAACATAGCAGATTTTCAGATATTTACAGTACTTTCTGATACAGATTTCAGCATATACTATATGTATATATTTAGGATCTTCGGATCACAGTTTTATTATCAGAAAGAGTTTTCAGAAAAGACAGTTTTTAGAAAAACAAGCCTGAGGGCAAGTTTTTACAGTTTTCAGCATACATGACATCAGCATATACATTTCATTGTCATGTACAGCATCTCATGAGAAACAGATGAGAAACAGAACAGTAATAAAACAGAACAGAACAGAAATATAATAGAATTCAATAAAGATAATTCAGAAAATGGATATACTTCGGTATATCATGAGAATCAGAATAAGAGAACATCGGAACTGCAGAACCTCCTACGTGACGAGTCACGTAGTCAGTAGTTTTGACCTGCAAGTGTTTATGTTTGGAAACGCTTGCTGAGTGACTTTGTCACTCACTCCCTTTCCTGTTTCCTTTTGCCGGTCAGTGATTCGAGTGGCTGAGCTGGAGCGAGACCGCTACGAGATTTTGGGGATATGGCTCGGCAGCAGCATATAGCATGTTGGCTCACATGCTTTTACTTTCTCATGTATATATGTGTGCGTATTTATGTATTGAGATACACTGTATGACATTATCTTTATACATGAGCAGCCTGGGTTTTCACGCTTACATTTCAGTATATTTTCAGTTATCATTATACTGAATTTTATTTACAATTTCTTTTTATAAAGAAATTTTTCAGACAGTAGCAGCAGCAGGTTTTCTTACTGTAGAGGTCTCCGTCTCAGGTATATTTTATTATTATATTCAGTATTTTCCGCAGCGCACAATAACCTGGGGTGGGGGTCGCTACAAATATGCAATCCCTTATCAAAACTAGTGTAAAAAAAACAAAATTTCTTGTGTCAAAACTATTGTAACTTCGAGATTGAAGTTAGGGAAAAAAAATTTTCAAGCGGGGTTGCTTGAAGTAGTGAACGTAAAAGGCATAGAGAAGTTTCGAACTACTCTAAAATCGGCTAAGTAATTTATATCCCTTTCTCTCCTTATTTATGTTTATTATTTTATATTGATTGATTGATTACTTGGTTGATTTTAATAAGTTTAAATTAATTAATTGATTGTGTTGACTGAAAATGTTTAAATTTTTCTAAGTCTTTTAAATAACCTATTCAACTCCCGCCGCCCCCCCCCCCCCTCCTTCCCTTTTCCCTTTAGGTTATTTGTCGTATAGTCTAAGAGGTTTTTCACAAATGATATAAAATCAATGAAATACTGCTTTTAACCTTTCAATGGTATGAATTTGCATATTTTTCATCAATTGATATCTCATCAAGGTTGAGACAAATAAATATAATTTATCTCAAATCATATTTGATACTAATGTTTAGTTAGTCAAGCAACGATTGAACTAATATTTTAGATCAAACACCAACCCATTCCAACTATGACCATAGATTTTAGTACAATGTCCTAACCAAATTTTACGATGAGATATTTGTTCTCATACCCAAAAGTGATAGAACTTATATTGATCTATTATAGCCTTAACACTTTTTTCAATATAATCAATAACTATTGTATTTATAGCCTGAACAAATGTTACATTAAGTTGATATCAAACTAGATTGACACACATGGTACTCTAGCAAGGATCACATGTGTTACTATCTATTAATATATTTGTTCTATAGATACTATAGTTATCATCTATGTTAAATCTTTTGGTAAGTCAGTTCAATGGATATGTAATTACCATGTGTATTGCACTAAGTTGACATTAACAATTTTGACACATGAGATTTATTATTAATAGAGTCATTTAACACTATCATAGTTTTACTATATTATCTGTGTCATTAGTTAGAATAGTAGTGGAGCTACCGACATTTTTAGATTGACCACTATACATGCTCATGGGGTCCTTACAATCAAGCTGCTCATTCTTCTTCTTAGTCTTTTGGATACAAGTTTTTGGATGAAAAATATATTTTAAACTCCCCTAATTTATGATTTTGATCCCTAATTTAAATTTAATTAAAAATAAATTATATTTATATCAACAACTTCTTATTTACGGTGGAAATTGACATCTTATTAAATAAATGTTATGAACATATTATGTCATATAATTTAGACGAGTCTCTCTTTTAATAAGGTTGTAATGGAAATGTTTAAGTTTTAGATATGATTTTGTTGGGGTGCGAACTTTAAGTTGAAAAGTTGTATAATCACTATCGATTGGTTGTAACGTATGGTTGAGTATTGCCTTTGAGGACATCGGGTATAAATCTTACGAAACTGGTATTTATTGAAATATTTTTAAAATAGGTTTTTAATTCAATTCAAAACCAAATTTTAATTCAATAAATTCATATATCATTGAAATAAAATTATCCTTAGGTGCCATTTTCAAATTACTTTCCATAAATTTCAACCCCATAAATTCACATTAATTATCAAATTTAATGACAAGATCAAGATAAAACCTATAAAATAAACGAAGAGCAAAGCAAGATCTTGATTCAAAATTTAAACCCAGCAAATCAATTTTAAAATCACCTTAAACACATCACTCTCTCAATAACTAATTACTAATTTTATCCTCCCAAACATTAGCTAAAAAAAAAAAATAATAATTGGGCATCCCAAGAAAAATATAAAAAAATAAATAAACATGTAAATCACAATTCTACCCTCTATCCTGACTCTTTATTGCCAAAAAAGATTCAAAATTTTTCACGTCCAAATATAAAAGAGAGCCTTTTACAGAAGATTGTGTGCAGAAGTCGAGTGTACTGAGCTAATGATCATGGAAGACCAGTGAGGAAAAAGATACTGAAACTGAAAGATCTTCTCAAAGCGAACTGGGAAAAGAGAGAGTTTCAGACTTTTATTTATTTATTTTATCTCTTTCCATATTCAAAGAGTTGAAAAACAGTGACCAGTGAGAAAAAACAAGAATTTGGTTGGTCAATTTGCTTTATAAGTTTTTCAGATAAAAAGTAGAACCAAAATAGGAAAAGGGTTAAGGGTATTTTCATTTGTTTACTTTTTGAAGTTTGAGTGGTTTACGAAGTGAGAGAGAGACAGAGATAAAGATTGAATTTTTATTTTTTTATTTGATTGAAAGGGAGGGAAGTGGAAGGCTTTGCGTTTTGAATTTGAGAAGGCGAGTTGATATCTTCCTGCTGTTTGTTGTTCGTTATGAAAATTTTGATTTATGACGACTTTTTAAGTTTTTACTTGCACTTTAACCTTAAAAATTTGTGTGCGGCTTTGTCTCTAATCTTTGCTTTGGTGTGTGCTGTTGGTGAGTTTTGAGCCTTATTTTATAGTAATCCTTTTTGGCATTTCTGTATCTTTCAGTGATATCTTTTTGTCTTGTAATGCAGAGTTTTTCACGAGGTTGTGTCAGAATTTTCAAAATCACTCTTAAGAGCAACCCCCCTCCGCAACTGTTTTTCCAAGTTTTTTATATTAAGGCTTTGATCCCTTTTTGGTGATTACGTTTCGCTCCATACTGTTCTCATCACTTCTGTTCTTGCAACCTGTAAAGATTCCACAGATCATTCAGTCTATAAACTCCACTTGTTTCTTTAGATTCACTTTTTGAAACACGTTTTGTTTTCGTTTCTCTCACTTAGCTTTCTTTTAAACCCTGGCTCTTTATTTCTCAATGAACTCCACTTGTCTCATTGTTTAAGTGCCTCATATTTTTGTTAAACCCTGTAGTTTTGTCACTTCAAACTCCACATAAAGAGAGGGAATAATGTTTTTTTAGCATATTTTAACGTTTTGTTTTGTTTATCTTGTAATCAAATTCATCTTCTTCAGTGGCAACTAATATGGGGAAAGCTACGAGGTGGCTTAAGGGCTTGCTGGGGATGAAAAAAGAGAAGGAAAAAGACCATTTAGAGAACTCATTTTCAGATTCAAATTCAAGTTTCAGTGACAACAGGAAGGAGAAGAAAAGGTTCAGTTTTGGCAAGTCATTGAAAGACACAACTGTGAATTCTCAGATTCCTGCCAACATTGCAGCTAGAATTCCCTCAAAAGACATGGCCTGGCTCAGGTCATACATTGCGGACTCAGAAAGTGATCAGAACAAGCATGCAATTGCTGTGGCTGCAGCCACCGCGGCTGCCGCCGATGCAGCGGTTGCAGCGGCGCAGGCAGCCGTGGCTGTTGTGAGGCTGACTAGTAATGGTAACAGGGCTCTTTTCGGTGGAGAGAAGGAGAAGTGGGCTGCTGTGAAAATTCAGACTGTGTTTAGGGGCTATTTGGTATGTGAAGATTTTGTTTCTGATTCGTTGCCTGCAATTTTCAGCTTAATTTGATTTCATAAATAGATTTTTTTCAAGTGGGTAGTTTTATTTTATATTTTCAATGCTTCTCTTCAGTAAGGTATGTTTGTGTCACAGTGCCAAATAGTTATGGTAGTTTTGTCTGACTTTGCTTAATTTTTACTTATGTTTGTGCCATTAAAATATGGAAAATGAGATCTAAATGTTAATGGAACAGTACAACTGTGCCTTTTACTTTCTATTCTGTGTTTATTCAACTTTTCTTTTTGCTTGCAACTGTAAGAGTGATTGATTTCTGCTTTTAGTGGTGCTTTTCTTAATTGTTACTTTTATGTCTGCTCTCAAAAGCTGGAAGGGGATTATATTTTGTTGATGAAACTGTATGTATGCTTTTCTGGAGTCAATATCGTAGATGGCCACTGCTTTTACTTAGCCCAAATTTTCTGTTTCTTGTTATCTTGTCCCCTCCCCTAGATTTGAATTTTTTTAAATTTGAAGCCTTGCTTTCTGAATTGGAGTTTCTTTTGTTGCTGCTTACTTTTTGTGAATCATTTTGACCGTAACTGGTTATCTCCAATTGCTTTACGGCCTTCCCCATTTTCAGATTCTGGTTTTAAATAAAATGGTTCTGCATTACTGTGTATTTGATCCTCATTTTGGCTAATTTCAGGCCCGGAAAGCGCTTAGAGCGTTGAAGGGATTGGTGAAGATACAAGCTCTTGTTCGAGGATATCTTGTCCGAAAACGGGCAACTGCAACACTTCACAGCATGCAAGCCTTAATCAGAGCTCAAACTGCAGTCAGAACTCAGCGTGCTCGCCGTTCTTTTAATAAAGAGAACAGATTTCAACCAGAGTTTTTGCCAAGAAAATCCTTTGTAAGAATACTCAGACCTCCATGTTCAGAATTCGGTTTCATTGTAACATTTGAGCCTCATTGAAGTGTTTATGATTGTTTCCAGGAAAGGTTTGATGAAACAAGAAGTGAAATGCATAGTAAAAGAATATCTCTATGTAAGAGTCCAATTAATGGATTAGATGAAAGTCCTAAAATAGTCGAGATTGACACATTCAAGCCAAGATCAAGATCTCACCGCTACAGCGCTGCTGCATTATCTGAGTGTGGCGGCGATGATCTATATTACCAAGCAGTGTCATCACCTCTTCCATGTCCAGTTCCAGCCAGAATCTCAATCCCCAGTTACAAAAAACATCCAGATTTCGGATGGTCCTTCGTTGGCGACGAATGCAGATTCTCTAGCACTGCAAATAACACCCCTCGTTTTGCAGACTCTGCTAGATCAAGAGTCCCTCTAACTCCATCCAAGAGTGTAAGTGGTGATACCCATACCAGGGTTTATTCCAACTTCCCAAATTACATGGCAAACACTCAATCGTTCAATGCGAAACTGAGGTCCTACAGTGCCCCAAAGCAAAGACCGGAACCGGGGGCAAAGAAGAGGCTTTCGCTGAATGAAATCATGGTTTCAAGAAACAGCATATGCAGTGTGAAAATGCAGAGGTCTTCCTGTATTGAAGTTCAAGAAGGTTTGAACTAGGAAGTGTTGGTTTTATGATAAATTTCTGGTAGTTTTGATGTTAACAAGCAAAACAAGGATAGAACAAAAAGTGCTTGTGTAAATTCTTCCAATATTTCTTACAATCCTTGCCTTTGTTTAAGTTCATTTTTTATCTTGATGTAACACCAAAGTGATTCAATCTTAAGCTAATCTTGAGGCTAATAGAATCAACATATTACATGGAGAAAACTTGCTCATTTTGGCACAAAATGGGATTTGAATCTTCATCAAAATAATTAGGGATTCTGCCCATAGTTTTAATGTTTTAATTGCATATAAGTATGTACCCTATTTTTAGGACATGCATGTTTTATTATTGCAAAAGCTTCACATTTTTATACATATTATATGATTTAAAAGTAACATTTTAATATTTTATAAATTTACAATTATAATAATGTATAAACAATATTTTGTAAATAAAAATAAAGATTATCCTAAAAATAACCCTGATAGCAATGTAACCAATAAACTAGGGCTAGATTCGAACTGAACCGAACACAAACAGTAATATGTTCGTACTTGGGCTCGTTTCGTACTGTTTGGGTTTGGGTTCGGGTTCGTATTCGTGTTCATCAAATATTTTTATAGCAAAGTTTGTATTCGTATTCGATTCATTTAACTAAATTCATATTCGGTTCGTATTCATATTTGGTTCATATAATTCGTTTTTATATTTATTAAAAATTATAATTAATACAAATAATTAATAAAATTTAATTAAACAATTATTATTTTAAGTTCAGATTCGTATTCGTATTCGGTTCGTATAGTTAATGTTCAGACTCGTGTTCGCTAAATTTTAAAATTACAGTTCGGGTTCGTATTTGTATTCAGATTTATTCGGTTCATTTCAAACTTATTCGAACCAAATTTAAAAATGAATCCAAATATATTCAGTTTGAATCTAACTCTACAATAGAAACTACAATAAAATAGTATCATAATCAGTGATATTGTAAAAAGAATTCTATGATCAATAAGCTGTAACGCCTTTTCTGACAGTGAAACTTTTAAGAATCAAATCTTCAACCTCGAGGATTGAGTAAATAAAATTTTTTATAGTATGAAAAATTATCCTTTTGCAGTAATCTAGGTGGGAAACGGTTGTTTAACGCAAACCCAAATGATAAAAAGCAATTTCATATGATTAAATACTAATTTGAAGAGGTTTAAAAAAAATAAATGTTTTTTGGAAGCACGTTTTACAAGATCATTAGGCTTAATTTGTTTGCTTATGTCATTCAAATTAAAATAAACCACCCTACCCTAATTAATTAATTAAATTAAATTAAATACTGATCTAGGATTAGTGGTATTGCCTTGTAATTTGGACCTTTTAAAATAGGGATTTGCGGATCATGGGTTTTGAGGAAAAGCCCAGATCCAACGTCTGGGCTGAAATGGGCTTATTTTGTGGGCCCAACCCAAGCACTGGAAAATATAAATTAATATATTAAAATAATTCATTTATAGTCAACTGACCGTTGGGCAACGGTCGGAAAGGAAAATTTAAAAATTTCAGGCATATAAGTTAATAATTTGAAAGTCACAACGGTCATCTGCGAACCAATCTCACTTGCCATTCTCTAACTTTATCCCTCCAAATTTGCTTGTCCCTCTTTCCTCGCTAATTTTTTTTTTTTTTTTTCACTTTTTCTTGTTAATTTTTATTTCTTCCTCAGTATAATCTGCTTCTTCAGATCTTAGAAGTTTTATAGCTGCAGTTAAAGTTCGGGGAAAAGTCAAACAAATGGAGGGCTCCGATGGAAAGAGTGTCGCATCAAAAGGCTTGGTCAATATCCAATCCTCTTCAGGCAGTAAGTTTGTTTCTCTTCTTCTTCTTTAATATTCGTTTGTTTGTTAAGAAAATAGTCTAAAAATCAAAGAAAATGAACGAAATTTGATTCCTTTTTACATGTTTCTAATTCAAGAAAATTTGTTTCTATGTATAGGTACAGATGAGAATGATGAAAGTATAGGTTTGCAAAACTCAAAGAAATCTACAACAACAAAGCATTTTATGTCACCAACTATATCAACAGCTTCAAAAGCCATTGCTCCAAGAAAGAAAATTTTAGCTGAAAGGAATGAAATTACCCATATGCCAAAATCTTCAAATTTCAGCCTTTCTGATGATTCTTTGTCACTGACTGATGATTTATCCATGAAGTCTCACGATATTTTAACAAATTACACCTCACCAAGGCCTAAGTTTCTTAGGTACAGGCCTAATAGAAAAAGAGAGATTGTGATGCTTGAAAATTGGGTCAAAGAAATGAAAGAGGAGGCTAATTTGGTTAGTGCTTCTGAAGAAGGTTTTATGAAGGAGGAAGTTGAAGAAGAAGAAGAAGAGGAAGAGGAAGAGGGAGAGGAAGAGGAGGAGGAGGAGGAGGACAGAGAGGGATTTTTGAGAAGGATTTTTCAGCTTGTTCTTGTGTTGTTTGTTTTGGTGTTCTCTACTTTGTATATATCTTCAATGAACTCTCCAACACATTCTCGTGCTTTTCAAGCTATCGAGGATCTTAAAGATAAGTGGTACCCTAAGATTCACGAAGGTGTATATGGCGCCATGAGGAGTCTTAGGGGTGAAGAACATTTCTTGAGAACAACGGAGTTTAAGGACTTTCTGAAGATATGTATGGGTAGTAGTGAGTTTGTGGGAGAATATATGGGTTTAATGAAGTTAAACCAGACTTTTATTGATGAGGGTTTTGAAGGAGAAGAGATTGTTGAAGAAGTTAGTGATAATTTGGGTGAAGTGGTGGAACTACAGGGCGGAGAGAGTAAAGATTCTTGTGGCATGGTAGAGCTACGAACTGGAGAGAGTGAAAACTTGGAGGATTTTGATCAGATGGTTGAAGACGTTAACTTGAAGAAAGTTGAAGAAGTGAGTTATAATTTCGGTGGAACAGTGGAGCCACAGGGTGGAGAGATCAAAGATTTTGGTGAAACCGTAGAGCTACAATCTCTTGATCAGATAATTGAGAATTTCGAGTTGAAAGGGACAGGAGAATGTGTACAGAAGCCTGAATCTTTTATTGATAATCAAGAAAGGGAGGCTGTAAATGAACCAGCTCAAGAAGTTAACAATGTGGTGGCCAGGGGCTCGAAAATGGTTGAAAGTGAACACGTCACTGACATTGAAACTCTCAATTTTAAAGCAGAGAGTACTTTGAAGGAGGGGCTTTTGGATCAAATTGAAACTGATAACGCTTTCATGGCTGTGGTGGTTGCTGCTCTACTCTTTACAGTTATGGTATCTACGTTAATGGCTTTTAACCTTAAGAAGAAGAGAAATATTGAAGAAGAATCTCCTCCGATCATAAGGCCTTGCAGTAATGAATCTAGAGTAATAGAGAAGTACAGCTCAGAGATTCCTAAAGAGAGAGAGGAGAATGCCAAGTGTGTAAATTCTAAAGATATGTACCAAATCCGAGGCCCATCAGTTGAGTTACTAGCTGAGTTTGAGGTGGGGGAGATAAGTTCCACCTTTAGAAGGGGTGGTGTGAAAAAAAGGAGGATTGAAGAAAGTGAAATGAGCAGCCATTTTGTTCCTCTGGACAACGAGTTTGGTAATTGCAATAAGACTCACTCAATTTCTAGTCATGCTCAGTCGGATTTCTCAGACTTCTCTGCCATGAATTCCTTTTCCTATGCATACATTACTCCTGAGAAGAAAATTTCAAGGAAAGAGGTCAGGTTCTTTTACATGCCACCCTTCAATTTTGGTTACTTAGTCCTGTATATTTAATTAGCTTTCATAAAGCGGGTTGCTTATCTTGCTTTATCAGTACTTAACCCTTTACAAAATTTGTAGTTACTTCTAATTAGTGATATCATTAGTCTTTTCAAGCTTTTGTAATGGTTAAATAAATCCAGATTCTTGTATGTGTGTTTAAACAGGATGTTCGAGATGGAGAGGCAAGGAAGGTGACTATAACTGCAGTCAGGAGATCAAGCAGACTTCGGAACCGCACAATGACGTCTCCATGAATTCTTCTCAGTTGCAGCATACGAAACATCACTCTCTGTTGTTTCATATAAAGCCTGTTTCCCCTGAGAATCATTGGAGAAAAAGATGACTCTTAGCTGTAAATTTTTATGTATTCTCACTTTGTAGGATCTTGTCATTAATGTAGCCCAACTAAACTTCTTTGCCTAGTATGATATGATCATCAATAAAGTTCCCCATGTTTCTTCTCCACTTCCTTCAAGTTCTTTTTTACCATTCTTTTTGTTTTGCTGTTTCCGTACTTATTTCCATCTGAAGTTGGAATGATTAGTATTAGCTAATACTGAAGTTGATTGGTGACTAATACCGAAGATGATTAGTATCTATTCTCACTTTGTAGGATCTAGTCATTATTGTAGCCCAACTAAACTTCCTTGCCTATTATGATATGATCATTAATAAAGTTTCATGTTTCTTGTCCACTTCCTTCAAGTTCCTTTTTGCATTCCTTTTTGTTTTGCTTTTTGCATACTTGTATCTATCCGAAGTTGGAATGATTAGACTAAAGCACCAATGATATTGTGTATATTGAAATAATTGTGTGTGAAGTGTATTACATGATCAAGTAGATAATGTTAAACAAAAGATGATAATGGTAATAGTATTAAGAGAAGGTGGGAAAGAATATTGTTTAAAGAGTTACTTAAAAGCTAGAAAGAACATGGTTTTGGGTGTGCTAGAACACAGTTTCAGGTGTTATTTAATAAAGTTGGAACATGGTTTTTGGAAATGCTTTCTGATTTATATTTTTTGTTATCTTGTAAAAGAAGATTATTACTCATTTCCTTTTCTTCCCGAGTGCTTGAATGACTTTTTGGGTGGCTAACTGTTTCTTAAATTATCATCTGATAAATAAAAAATCCGAAGATAAAATCTTACAAACTTCTAATAACTTTTCCCTTAAAAAGCAAATTTGACTTACATATATTGGAGCCATTTCAAGAAAATAGATAAACACTATAACACCAAAATCATGCTTCAAATGATCAAAGGGGTATCTTATATGTCATGCCATAGTTGATTATTGTACCTTGGAGTAATATAAATAGAAAGTTCCTTGAGCACAAAATTGGATGTTTGAACTTTGGAGTATTAAAACATGCTAGGATTTGCTATTGATAGGACCACCTTTTTAAATTGGAAAGCTAGAGTGGTAATAATCAATATCCTAACTTGTAGCTAGCCTGTAAATGTTCAGAGATTTTAGAGCCATTAAATATAAATGTAGAATCTCACCTTTTCCATTTCATAATGGGATATTTTAGAAAACTTTATGAGAAAATTTATAACTCATAACATTAGCTGCTTAAGATAAGTGTACAAATGGTGAATCAAATCATTCTACTGGGACTAGTTTGATAAGTTTACAGATCCAATAGTCAAAAGTGCTTTTGTACAGGAGCTGGAGGAGGCCTACTGCTAGCTAGAAAAATGCTTCTTCTACCAGGAATTGATAAAGAAGAAAAAGAACTTCTTGAAGACCTCTTAGATATGGTGGCCTTTGGATCAAGAGTATATGATTTATGACTATCCAATCCACCTCCATAACTTTTACTTGTCTTCATTTTCTTCCTGTAAGGACTCTCCTTCTTTGGCAAGTCTTCTATGCTGTTCACTCTTGCTAGAGATGTAAAAGACTGAGACTTACCTTGGAAAAATTTAGAAAGCCCTCTCCTGCATATATATAAATACAATCACTATTTAGCACAAATAATTATATATGAAACTATTATTTCTTCTATAACATTTAAAAGCTTCAAAATTTAAATTAAATCCTTTGGTATTTTGATATATCCTTCTTGTATAATTCTCTAGAGATCTAACCCGTGCCAACGAAAAGGGTTTATATATATAATTCAAGAACTTATAAATGAGCTAGAGAACTGATTAGATTACTTACTTGATGGGGAGTTGAGCCATGAGGTCTGAGAACTCAAACAAAGGACCATTAGAAGCTGGAGAAGAGTTCGAAGAAGGTGGTGAAGAAGAAGAAGCATCATCAACCAAGTCAGAGGAAGAGGTTGTTGATCCATGGGAATTAGTTGTACTTGAATCTCCAAGGGAAGAAGAAGAAGAAGAAGAAGAAGAAGATGACATTTTCTTGTAGGCATCTTGATGATTATCTTTGTCTCTGTCCATTATCATATCCCAATGACCTTCATGTTTTGCAACTGCATGCTTCTTCTTCTTGTTATCACTATTATCATTATCTTGCAGCCCTATGAAGCATGGAGCTTGCAGAAAATTTTGATCACCTTTGGAAGCCATCAATGGTGCATCAAATCAAAAGATACCTTGAGAAGAAATATATTTGTTTGAGGATCATTAACTTCTCTCGGAGTTCATTTAGCTATATATACACATAACGAGATATGCATAAAGAGAAGATGGATTAGGTTGGTCATTTCTAAGGAAAATGCTTCCATCACAGCTTGAAAGATGGAGTTTCCATGCTTTGGACGTGAGGTGTCACCAAAACACATCATATAACCTGTGGAATATAGGTGGCATGGCTACAGGATTCGAAGAGTCCCTTTCAATAGAGTAATTTTTTAGCCTCACTTATATCATGGCCTTTTCCTGGAGATTCGACATTATCTTCAGGGTTGCTTGAGCTAGAGTGGATAAGCTTTATAACTTTGAAGCCATCCATTCCATTCTGAGTCACCATCTATAACCCACACACAACCCTTTCTTTTATCTAAATACATGGTGACCTTCTTTGTCAAAATCTTATCAAATTACAATTGCTTCTTCAAGAGTTGGTATGGAGAGAATATTTTCCTGCTTTTTGGCTTTTGGGTCAAATATTTTTTATTGCAAAGGTTACTTACCATACTAGTAAGATTATAACATCAATATATGTCAATCTCAATGAGACATATTCTTCAGCAAGAAAATGAATTTCTCTGCAATATCAAGTTCCCTAATGGGAAACAAAACATGATAGTCAAGAGTTGATACTTCATTATCTTCAAATTCAAACTTGCCACTTAATTTTTTTTTTTCTTTATTACATAATTAGTTGTTTAATCCAAGATTTCATAATTTTATGGCTAAGGATAAGGATGCAAGTTGACTAGGGTTCGGCCCACCTATACCTAAAATAAGAAGTTCACATCACACTTAAAGATGAACCTCTTATTTATGTCCACAAAATAAAAACCTTAATTTTATTAATTAAATTGATTGAAGGGGACATTTTTCTATGTTGAATATTGATTGGACCAAGTCAAATGTTATCTCAATTTGATTCTATCTAATTCGCCACCATCTAGAATACAATGGGCCAAGAATTGGGTTGATTTAATATAATTAAAATTGATAATTAACAAGTCAAATTTTATAAGAAAAATAGAGTTGATCATGAATGCACTTCAATCAAAATTAGGGTTAGGGCTAAACCTACAAAAAAAGAAAAAATAATAAAGCTCAAAATCTAGCCTATTTTAGGCATTATCTCAAACAACGAATTTGAGTTATTCAATTTTAAAAAAATGTCATGTTTTTTATTTTCATTATTATTACTGTTTATTGATGTCTCTGTGTCGTTTAGGTATACATAATTTTGATTTTTAAGGAGGGAACTTGCTTTCGACTTTCTGAAATTTTCATTAAAAAATAACTAGGATCATTCTTGGTAATTCAATATTTTATCTTTTTTTAATGAAAAATTGTCACATTCGAGGAAATTAGTAGCTCAAAAAATAAATATCCATTTAATAATATCAAAGAATATCCGAAGGCACTCAAATTCTTTAAAACTGCAATAAACATAAACTGCAAGCTTATGAACAAATTTCATTAGGAAAAAGATCAATAGGATCACTCAGTCCTCACATACTTATTTTATCTAGAAACAAATTATAGTGCCATTTCATCAGCCAAAATGGAAGATGTAGCAACCCAAAAACCAAAAAAGCAATATATGGAAACCATATGAAGTTCATTCAGATATCTACATGCCCTGATCAATGAGGTAATCTCCCAACCTCTCCACAACCATGTTACACTGTCCTGGAGTCAATGGTTCATCATATATCCCAAAAACCAGAGCTTGACCGGTTTTGTTCACAGTGATTCCCCCAACTTAGGATTCAGTCCTCACTGATTAGATGGGTCCAGCCGCATGAAGAAGCTGAGTTGCAGAGACTGACTGTCTATATTTCATTATTGAAGGGCAATTGAAAGGGATCTTAGAACATAATCAGGTCTCCAAGTGTACCCACAGAAAGGATTAAAAAGGTAAAGCATATGCAATCTGTCATCCGTTGATTGTGTTCTCGGATGCCCAAGTAACTTTCATCAATAGGGACCCTGCACATCAGTCCAAATGCAATTAAGGCTCCTAAAGGAGATCCCACAGTCAGATCCACGAAACTTTATACAATCCATAATAGTAGTCTTTAAATTAGAAGTTAAAATTTCTTGACAGCATATAAACTTTATTAGACATACCATACCAAATCTTTGAAAAATCCTTAAGCATTCAGTAGTCATCACGTGGTGAAGGCAATTCAAAACAAATAAAAGCACAATAAAACACACCTTCTTTCCACGAATCGCGGCTCCAGGCTCACACTGGATTACCATGTACTTAGTGCCACCGACTGCAACCCGGTTGGGACAGGAGAACCTGGCTCATCAAAATCTTTATTGATGGCAGTAATTTCTTCAGGCTTGAACTGCATTCATATAACCCATCAAACAACAAATCACACCTAAAACATAACGATAAATTAAACCCAAAAACTGGCTTACATTGCTGAACCTTGCAGATTGAAGCCTATTATTAAATCATATCTGATCATCAGAAATCATCATTTTTCTTCAGCCTTTGCAGGCTACTGTATTTTAGCTAAGATCAATATAAGAATTTAGCGCAAATGTTAACATTATTTTAACGTATCAATTCGCCCTCCTCCTGATGAAAAATTTCTTTTTAAGCCTCACAGAATTTTTACTCTTACGATCAGATGCACGAAAAAGCAAATAAAAATCTAACGCAAACACGCCATTTATAGATAAAAATCTATGAATCATAAAGCATCGTCAAAATGATAGATATTATAATTAATTTTTAAATCGAAATCAAATATTAATAAGCCAAACAAACAGATCTTTAATACATTTAAAAATAAAGATCCACTCAATGTAAATTAATAATATCAAATCATCCAACTAAAACACATCAAAAACAGTGAGAGTTTCGGACGTTAGGGAAGCTGCCGCTCTGCTCCCAAACGTTGCCGTCGAGGCCAACTATCGCGGCGGCGGTGCGACGCTAGCCTTCGATATCACACATCAGGTGATCATCAACGTACGTTTGCCACAACATTTTCGGGTTTGAACGGAAGAGGTATGTATACCCTTTTTTTGTGTATGTTTGGGGGGTGTAGGTTAAGGATTCAAAGTGAAGAAGGTGGCGATGAACAACAGTGAACACGTGGTGGTAAGGGAATGAATTATCAGATGCTCCGACCTTACTTTGTCTTAAATTGAAACCGTCTTACAAATCCACGTGTACGTTGTATATAAATCCCTATTAAAAAAGAGTTTTATTTTATTGTGTATTAATACGATTCACAAAATTATAGTATAAGTGTCGTTATATGGTATAAATGAAATCCATTCTCATTCCTTAACAATAATTTACAAGTTTATTTTTACTATATATATATATCTCAACATCACTACAGTTCAATTTGAATGAATTAATAACAAATTACTCAAATCTATATATAAATCAAATACGAATATAAATCTAAATTCAAATTAAAAATTTTTTAAATAATATTTTTAATTATAATTTTTTAATAAAACATAAATAAATTTATGTTTTATGTCATAACAAAAAATATTTGCATTTTTAATTAATTATAATAAATATATTTATGTTTCCAATAAACCATAATAAAAAATAAATAAATAAATTTTATTACAATAATAAACAAAATATGAATCAAATATGATTTAAACTCTCAAACCCAAACACAAATTTGAACTTTATTATGTAAAAATTTAATAAACACGAACCAAACACAAGCCAAACTTACCAACAAACGAATTAAATACGAACATAAATCTATTCACGATTAATTCGGTTAAAATCTAACCCTACATAAAACCATAAGAAGTTTATGCAAGTTTAATGAACACGAATCAAACACAAACTGAACCCACCAATAAACAAATGAAATATAAACATATATCTGTTTACGTTTAATTTAGTTAAAATCCAACCTTACATAAAACCACAAAAAGTCTATGCATACCAGAACATACAAGCACTGGACAAAGGCCAAGATTCAATTTGCTACACTGTAAATCCGCAGAATACCACATAAATTTATTACTCAAACCACAATGTTTTCACCAGAAGCAGCAGTAAATTGCAAGATAAATGTTAACAACAAAAGAATTACCATAATGTTTTTATCAAAACTTTTAAGTAAATTACAAGGTATTTGTTAACAAAATAAAAACCGTCATTCTATTTGCAGAAATTGAAGCAACAGATCGTTGGAAGATCAGGGCAGGTGAAAATTACCACATAGCACTTAGTATATTGCTTCATCTGCAAGATCAGAAAACTCTTAAGCATCTGCAGTTGCCAAATTCTAAAATGCATGCAGCAAGTCAAAATGACATAAAAAACAATACGCATACCATCGTTCCCATCATCCATGTTAAAATCATCTTCATCGTCATCAAAATCAACGTTCTGCAAGCATGTATGGCATTACATGTTCTTATTTCCCAAGGCCACAATTGAATTATTAAGCAACATTGCATATGAACAAAAGGAAAATTTGTCAAGGAAACCTGATTATAATCTCCATCATCACTGAATTCTTCATCAGCTTCACCAGCTGCTTCATCAGCATCTTCGTCCTCATCTTCGCCTTCTTTCTTTTCCTTTTCATCTTTCTCCTCTTCACCCTAAAGAAAATGAATAAATTACCAACATGAAATTAGAAGAAAGCTCAAATACCACCCCCTGCCACCCCCCCCTCCCCCCGGAAAAAAAGTTGATACAAGAATACAAGCTTTTCAAATGGGTTTCCCGCGATTGGCAGAAAAGTTACTGAAGTTAGGAAAGTTTACCTTATTTTTCTGTTCAAGTTTTTCAAAGAGATCTAACCTCTGCAGGCCTGTCATATGAACAGCTAAATCAGTTTTACTAGATCTTTGAAGGCTTAGAATTGTAATACAGTGTAGATAACAAACACTGTATTACAAACAATGTATTGTAAGACAGTGAAGATTCAATTTAACATTGTGACAAGGAATTTCACATTGGAAAGATAAAGATCCCAAGGACACTTAGTAGTTGGTGCAATTTATCATGAACACATAACACCAAATCAATAAGAAAGAATTTCCACTTCAGAAATTATAGGTACTGTTGCCACTGTCCTTTGCTTTGAATATACGTTTCCAGTCCATCTAACCATAGGCATTCGATGAAAAACAAGTTATGAGCTTTGGGAATGAAGCCAACGATACAGAGTTATTAATGAACAAAGCACAAGATATGACAGATGGCTTGACAATAGAACCCAAAAATATTAAAACAAAAATGATCTCCTGACTGCAAAACTAGAACTCTAATGCGAGTTATTCTTATTTATTAATTTACTCAACAACGTATTTAAGATTAACAATTGACACACACAATATCACAACTACTATTAGCTGATTTTCAATATCTATCCTACTGTGTTTACAACTTGTATAATAGATAAGAGAGTTTCAAATCTCAATTCTTGCCTAATAGTAGAGATGCATTGGACATATGACACAGAGATACACCTTTCTGAAGCAAAATAAAAGGAAAAGAAAAAAAAATTGAAGATTAGTGTTTTATCTCATCAAACCTGCATCTGTATTCCATCTCACTCTTTTTGAGCTCCGTTGTCCCCTTGAACCTATAATCTCATTGCACCATCAGATGAATCTCTAGATTATTCTTATGAATACTACAATATTTTCACAAATCATAGATTTCCAACCTTTAATCAGCTCTTGAGGAAAATTATTTGCTGTGAACTGTAGAATTTGGTCAATCGAATCACGAGTTGTTGAGCTCCTTGGCTTATTCAAGTCAGAATATCTTTCTATATCCATGCATTGGCTCTCTAATAATCCATGTCATGAATATTGCAACGAGTTAATATAACAGTTAAGTCAGTAACTAGATGCCTTGCAAATTTACTAATTTAAAGATTTGCATTAACAGAAACTAGATAACAAAATCTACAAGATCGAACTAAAGACTGGATTATGTGAATATTGTAAGAAACTCACTCTGGAAGAAAAGTGAAAAAACAGCAGCAAGTGTATTAAGTAAGGTTTCTAATCAGTCACAATCTGTAACCAACACTAGTGCATACTTGTGTGGTATAAAGCCAATTTTAACAAGGTGAGACAACTACTGATATAGCCTCTTCTGAATTGTGTACAAATATAGCTCTGTGCCCTTTCATAGATGAATTAGAATATCCAATGCCTAGACCATCTCATTGCAAATTGGTCCCAGAAGATCATTTGTGTAACTACTTCACTTGCTGCTGTTCTGACAAGTCTCAGTTTACACAAACCACTCATGCAGGATATATAAATGAGATCAAGAAAAACAAGCTTGGAAGAAATTTCTCAGAACAGTTTTCTTCAATCACAATGCACTTGGCCTTTATAATTATCAATGCCTACCATATTGTGGGTTGAGGCAAAAGGCAAAAGCTATTAGCATTACCTGCCCATGCATTGAAATGATGGCAATAACACCATGATGGCAGTTACTGTGGGTGATAAAAAGATCTAGATGCAATAAGTCAATTAGCATTTGCATTATCCATATCTTTAAACTATCACCTGGTTATTTATTTAAACAATATGCTTCTTTGATCAAGCCCTCATAGTATCCCGGACAGCAATGAATGCTTAGCACACAAATTATCAATGCTCTAACAGGGTCTCCTCAACAGCTTTGCTAATTCATATTGATGAAAGATTAAGAACCATCTCATTGATATTGAATTCGCCCTTATATATTCTTTCTTCTTCCTTATTATTTTCCCCTGCTTAATTTGTCAATTAAACATGAAAAAACAAGTACTTGAATGACTAAATGCTCACTCTTTTCAACATTTTCTTCAAGATAGTAAGGGGAAGACTTCCAATAATTCAGCAGCCTTGAATTCCAAATGATCAAGTTCTTGTCCACTGGCACATTTTTGCTATCAGGTAATTCAATATCCTGCATTGCAGAATGAAAATTTACATCTAAAATTTAATTTAAGAAAAAAAAAAAAAAGAAAAAAAAATTTATACTAACAGGAAAGAGTTCAAAAACTTCTTGTTTAGCATAGCTAAAGCCACCACCTCCAAACCCACGACCACGTCCACGCCCTCTATAAGCCATCTGAAAGCCAAAAAATAAAAGAGTTAGATTTATTTGTTTTATTTGTTTCACAAGCAAATTTAAGGCCTTTAAACATGCTAAAAAATTGGTATAAATCACTCGTCATTGTATAATATCTTCAACATGAAAAGAAAAAATAAAAAAAATAAAAACAAAAAGTGGTTTAAGGAAATCAACTCAATAACTGGATTTTGATTCTCTGTCAAACACTGCCAGTCAGCCACTGGATTGGGGCAATTCTCTATTTATCTGTATGCAATGAGGTTATTTACTTGGACATATATAAAAGAAATGAGCTCAACTATTTTTAAAAAAATGACACTTAACTATAATAAATTCAATAACCTGTTACGAGAGTTAAAAAAAAAAAAAAAAAAAAAAGAAGAAAGTTAAAAATCTGAATCAAAACGTATTAAAAATCTAACACAAGCAATAAAGAATTAAGTTATGAATCCAAAAAAAGAAACTACAAATCTAAAATATACATAACTAATTTTCAACAAGCAAACACAGAACAATAAAAGAAAATTATATCAAAACACTGTGATTAACAACACAACATAAAACAACAAAAAAAGAACAAGATTAATTACCAAAAAATGAAAAGAACAAGATCAGGAACTAATACAAGAAAAAAAACCACCACAAATACACAATCAAACAGAGCATAAAACAAATATTTAAGATAAAAGCCACCACAATTTTCAGCTATACACCGACTGGTCTTCTCCTCGGTGGAGCTAGCCGTCAGCAGAATGAAAATATAATATCATAAAATATCAAACTGAAAAAAAAAATATATATATAACGGCTATAAACCCTTCTCAGGCACGACATAAGAAGAATGATTACCTCTCTCGATTATCTATACTTGACTAGAGCAAAGATTTCTATCTGAGAACCAAGCTTCTCCACAAGTGCTACTCACTTTTACAAACCCACGCTTGGATTCTACTCAAGTAACTAAGTCAGCTTTCAGAACCCAATTTCATTGAGACATTTTAGCAAACAGTTATTGCGGCGCTTTTAACTTCTAACATAAAAGGTAATAAATTTAGAAGTTTTCTACCCAATTCTAAGTCATAAATTAACACATTACGTATATACGTATTGAATATGAAAATAAAGAAAACAACTCAGACCTTAAAAAAAGCCTTGGGAACTGAGAAACTGAGAAACTGATAAATTGTAAACGATGAGGACCAAGTGAGAAACTGATGTTGCCAGGTACCCAGTTTCAACGGCGGCGACTTGCGACGTCTGCCGTGGTTTCAACGGCGGCTTGAGATGAACATAAAGTGGCTTATTTATTTGCTACACTGAAATTTTGATTAAAATTTTATTCATTTTTTTACCGAAACGATATTTCTTTATTAGCTGAAAGTTTTTTTTTTTCACCAGTTAATAAAATCTTTTAAATTTTGTGATAAAAAATAAAAATATTTTTAATTCACAGTTTACCTCTAAACAAATTATACTATCTTTTTCACCCTTAATTAATAGGCCAAAGGACTATTTTTCACCCATAGTTTGAGGTGGGGACAAAGTCCCACCCTCCAAGTTTCAAAAAATTATATTATCTTTTTCACCTTTAATTAATAGGTCAAAGGGTATTTTAGTCTTTTAAGTATAAAAATTATAAAACTATTTTTATGAGTGAGAGATTGAGTTTTTAAAACTTGGAGGGTGAGATTTCGTCCCCGCCTCGAATTATGAGTGGGAAATAGTCCTTTGGCCTAATTAATAACAATATCTTCGGATATACCCAATCCGAATCTTTTTCACCCAATTTGACCCAATGATCAAACTGATAATATCAACATGTAGAAATATACAAATCTTTACTAAACCACTCTTAAATAAAATCCTACAATCCTTCAATATGCATAATAAAAAAGAGTTTGATGTGACAAAATTCAACAAAAATAATATAAACAAAATTGACATCAAGTGGGATGTTGTGAACAAGCAAACAAAAAAATGACCAGGAGAGCAAAGGTTGCCGCAAGACCTATATGACTCATTGTCGTAATGTTTTTGGCCTTGTAGGCAAGGGCTCTTACTATGGAGGTTAGGGTTAGAGCTCCGATTAAACAATCTTTCCTTGTCACATATCACTCTTTTCCTTAGTCTTGTTGCCCTCACTCGTGCCAAGGTAATACTGCACTAGGCTTCAAGCGATTACACCACCTACCACCACCACCACCTTTCCTCCACCATATTTGTTGCCGCCACCTTGTTTCTTTACCAACCTGTTTCTCCACTAGTTCATTGCCTCTTTTGTAGTTGTGCCACCAACCCAAACCTGCCACCAAAATTGTTGCGTTGAATCATGCTAACCAAATCGACCCACCAAGTCCCTTGTGGTTTTTGACGACTAAGAAATAAGAAAATAGAGGAAAAAAAAAAAAAAACGAAGATAGGAAGAAAAGTGTAATTTGTTTGTGCTATTAGGAGTGTAAGTAAAGTTGAATTTAAATCGTATTGAGTTCGAAGCGCATAAGATTGCGTTTGAGCCAAGTTCGACGAGCTTGGCAAATACAAATTTGAACTAGCCAAGCTTCTTAATTCCAATAAATCTTCTAACGAATTTCTTAATAACTTTTGTAACATAAGTCATTAACAAGTTTTTTTATAAGTCATCCTATGGCGTTGTATTGATGTGTATTAGTGTAATTAATTAAAATAATGTTATTTCAACTTATTTGAATAAATTTTTTGAAGCTTACAAACTTCATAAGTTGAACACTTTTAAATGTAAGTTTGAAAATGTTAAAATCATCAACTCAAACTTGAGTTTGAGCTTGGTTCGAGCAAACTATACTTAGATCTGGCCCAAAATGTAAGTGATATAAACTATATTATGTATTGTTCAAAGTAAAAAATATTTTTTTGATCGTTAAAACTAATATCTAACTTTGACGGATAAAAAAGAAAATAAACTTTTTAAACTTAGTAATAGGGTTAGATACAAGCCGAATTGGATGCAAACATACACAAGTTCGTGTTTGGGCTAGTTTCGTATTATTCATGTTCGTGTTTGCTAAATTTTTTTATAGTAAAGTTTGGGTTCGTGTTCAGTTCGTATACCTTAGTTTGTGTTTGATTCGTATTAATGTTCGGTTTGTATAATTCACAGTTATATTTTATTAAAAATTATAATTAATACAAATAATTAATAAAATATAATTAAAAAATTTTTAATTTAAGTTTAGGTTTATGTTCATGTTTGGTTTGTACAGTTCATGTTTGAGCTCGTATTCACTGATTTTTTAAATTATAGTTTGGGCTCATGTTCGTGTTTGAATTTGAATAATTTGTTTCAGGTTTGTTCGAATTGAATTTAAAAACGAATTCAAACATATTTGATTTAAATTCAGTTCTACTTAGCAACTGGGAAAATGTCATTTTGACGAAACTTCAGGTGGAAAAGGACATTTGATTTTTTTTATATGATGTACTTCTGGTTTTTTGGTGGGTTGGATATGGGTGGCCAAAACAGCTTAATACCCTGATGAACCTTAACCCAATCACCACCTCATATATTCTTTAAAAAATAAGGAACTCGGTTAAATTTCAGTAATATTTTGACATAAATAAAAAATTATATTTATTTAATGTCCTGAAGGGAACTTAGAGAGAAATTTGAGATACAGTTATTTGGTTGACGATACAGTTATATTAAAAATATAAAAGTGAGTTTATTCACTAATTTAGTTTATATTCCATTCATGTAATCTTAACAAAAGGGAAAAAAAGATCCTTATTATTAGTGTTATTATTATTGAAGCACAAATTACTGGATTAGCCGATGTAGTAAAGTGGATCAGGCAGCTTGAACGTCCGGTTGCCGGAGTGGCCGCCTAGGAGATCGCTCCATTGATCACCAATGTTTCCGACGACCCTATATCCATTCTTCTCAAGCTTTATTCTTTCAGTGGATTTGTACACAACTGCTGTTTTTCCCGAATAAGATGACCCCCTGCACCCAATAAATAAACCAGTGAGTAAGATGACGAGTAGGTTTTCATGAATGAGTGGTTTCTGGTTACTTGAAGATGAGCTTCTCCCAAGAGCTATATCCGGCATTTTCTAGATTACTTGTTGTGACTGTTCTTTGGTCTTCTGGTCTTCCTGTGAGAAAAACGACGTTAATCCCAAGTGATAATAGTTTTTTGTACAGATTCAAACTCTCTGGTAAGGCCGGTGCTTTCCCTGTGTTCACCCATTCCTTAAACGATGTTGAGTTATAGGGCTCCACCCTGAGCGAAAAAGACGATAAAAAAGTTATCATATGCAGACAAAACTCAACTTAAATAATTATTTTATGATTAAATAGTACCCGAAACCATGGTTAGCATAGTAAGGCAGATTAGAGAGTGATGTTTCATCTACGTCAAAGACCCAAATGTCCTTGCCGTCGCCACCGAGTTTCAGGCTTTTGGCGTAGAGCAAAGCTTCATTAGTGATGACGGCCGAATCTTTCCGGTACTGGTCACCTAACATGTAATGCCCCACGTAGTTTTCACACTCTTTTGGAACTGTTTTCCACCCTACTATGTTGTCAGTTTCCACGGCAAGGCGCCAACTCAGGCACGAAAGGCCCGGAACATCGTCTTTTGCTGCACCGGATCGTGGCCGGAGAAGGTGAATCTGACGACCGACATGATCACCCTGAGATGTAGCTATAAGTGTAGCTAGGAAAAACACTAGTAATTGCAACATGGCAATATTGCTATCGTAGAGAAAAAAAATATTTGAGATCAGTTGGGTACTTCAGTTTGCTTTCTTTTTATTGTGGCCTCTTTCTTGTGTAATGATTCTTCCAACAATTCAATTGATGAACCACAAGGCCTCTTTGTCCTTTTTGTTAACGTCATTTCGAGGGTCAAGTTGACAAAACATAAAGCATAGTGTTCATCGACATTATCCATTAATCGAAAATGAAGGAAAGAAAAATTTAGATTTCTTTTTTGTCGTAGTGATCGATATTGACCCTGATTATATGTGGTTGGTTTTTGGCCGCCCTTCAAGACGCAAAAGTAAGCTAAATTCTTTCACCCTTGCCGACACTCTCAAAGCACTTTAATTACAGTGGTTTTTATTAGGCAATCTAGCCTTCTCAGAGTCAGAGATCTCATTTTAGTCTTTCTTTTTTTCAAAAAAAGGAGGGAGATGAAAGTGATGGATACACTGAACAAATACAAAATGCTGTTCAAGAAATACACAACCACTTCTATTGAACAATAGAGCCCGTTGACTAGAAACAAAATATGGTTAATTACCTAAAAGAAAGGGGTTAAATACATTAACATTTACTGAAGTATGCAGTTATTGTATATGCAGTCACTAATTTTTAAGATGTTGTAAAAAAAATTATTGAATTTTAGATTACATTGCCCGTTAAGTTACTTTTTAACTTTGCCATATAAATCAGTAATGGAAGGTGACATGACCAACAATGTAGAAGATGATTTAGGGCAATGCAAAAAAACTGATGATGTGGCATAGGGTTTATATAACCCAACGACTTCTCTCTCCTCTAATCTCTTCTCTTATTTCACCAAAATAGAGAAAATATTTTTCTGTCGCCTTGATTGTGTAAGCACTTCTGTTGAAAGCTAGGGTATTCAGTCCAAAAACATTTTTTTCATGAAGCAAAAAAATTCTTCAAAATGTGGCTTAGGAATGCTGACATTTTGTTGACACCATAATATGATAAAAGTCTATTATGACATTTGGCTATTGACTATTAGTGCTTTTATAATACTTTAATTATTGGATATTTTAGTCAAACCATTTGTATGTCGGGAAGTTGGTCCCCCATTTTTTTGGCAAAAAACAAATTAAATGTGCGGACCAACTGAAGTTTGATAAAGTAGGCAAAATGATAATTTTTTTTTGTTTTCCTACTATGTAAACATTCTTTATCTATGTCGTTGGGAATGTGATGTTAATATTGGTATTTTTTATTTTGTGAACTATGTAATATGGGGTTAAATGTCAACCTTTATTTGAAAATTTCATGTATTTTTTTTTTTTGAAATTATTATCTAAAAATTTCATATATTTTTATTCTGAAATTGTTCGAGACAGTTAATCTTTTTTATTTAGGTTGTTGGCCATGTGTTGTTAATGTTGTTTTTTGTTTGTGTTTCTTTTTAACTATCTAATGTGGGATAATTGCACATTACAGTCACTTAATTTTAAATACAAAATTCAATGACTGTGAATAAAATTCATCCAATCAGGATGATTATTTTGCAAGATTTATTGCTCTTTATTAATTAATGTGTTAAGAAGTTGGTCAGTATTTGTATTTTGTTTTGGCTCAGATCTAATAGAGGATAAATATATAATAGCTCTTTATCATGGAGGTGATTACAGGGAATGGGGCTATTACGGTGGAGACGTGGATTACTTGGACTACTATGATGTTGATACTTTAGGGTTGATTAACCTTGATAAAATGATCAAGAATATAATGATTCATTGGTTGGTGAGTTATCTTTGGTTACAACTAGGGCAAGAGTACAAGAGTGGCTTAAAAAGTATTGGTAATCATGCTGATATTTATCAATTGGGCCTTTCTGGTAGACATTATAAACAAATTGATGTGTATATTAAGGTTTGGTCACAAGCACATATAGTGAAAGAGTTTTCTAAACCAAAGCCAAAAAGAGGAGGGGTAATGATGAAGGAAATAAAGGTTGAAACTAATCCTCTATTTCCTCTCTCTGCTTCTTCAAGTTCATTTAACAAAACAATAACATTATTAGGATAGTCAAGTCATTTTAAGGTTGGAACAAATTATATAAATACTAAGGAACTTGATGTTGGTCCTAGTTCAAAAACTGAAGAGGAAATAGAGGCTAGACCAAGTTGTAGAAATGATGAGGAGCATAAAGACACAGAGGATGTTAATGATGATCCTAGTAGTTTAAATGAAAATCCTAGGATGGTAAATAAGGGAGGTGTTAATGATCAAGACTTTTTTCCTGAGTCTGATAGTGATATTTTGAATCAATGTTTATAAGAGAAAAGGAAAAAGGGTTTAAACCCATCTATTAGTGTAGATGACGGTGTAAAGACTATTTCCCATAACCACATTCTCAACACCCTAAAAGACTTAGAAATAAATGGAGCAACAAAAATCATTATGATTATGATTGAGAATAAGAAAACAATTGGAACACTAATATTTTATTAGAAACTTTCAATGACATCAATAAGAAAGCATACAAAAATAATATTAAGATGTTTCAACAAATTTCAATCAGGCTTTAGCAATCTTGAACTAAGAAACTAATGGGTCCTAACAAAATTATGAAACTTCTCATACAATAATATATTCAACTCCTCAGTATAGATCAAAGGATGGATAGCCTACATGGAAGACAAAAACAATATCTTTTCTACAAGTCAAACAAGCATAATTTAGCTCAAATGCAAATTTTATTTGTAGCATATATACTATTTTAGGTCATTCAACACTAATACACACACACACACACACACATATGGGTGAATTTATGTAATAAGATCACCCCTCAAATAGAATTATTGCCACGATATACTATACTAATCTATGAAAATATTGAAACCAAATCATAACCACAATGCAATTCATTCATGCCTTGGAAACTCAAGAACAATGCATAAACTAGTGGTAAGCTAATATCAATTTGTGAGAAACTTGACAATTTGGAATCAAATACATAAGTTACATGATAATAACAAAAGCAACAACAACTCTTTTGAACAAATTCCCATTTTGCTTAAGGCATATTATCCCACTCAAGTCATTCATCATTCCAACTTAGTGCATTTATTGTGAAAGCCAAAGCTCATCAAAGTTCAACACAACTTATCTGTAATAGTCTTGAATCAACTAAGTATTTCTTTTAAACTTAACACATGTGTGTAACTGTAGGACCCGCCGCCCCGAGTACCCCTGCTGCTAAACAATAAATCTCTTTCTATTAATAAACTGAAAATTGGGTACCCGAGACGGGAATCCTACGGAAAAGAAACCCTACTGCTGCTACTGTACATAAGCGGAAGCTGAAACTGAAACAAATATACAATGAGCCCATACTGGCTTTCCATATATGGAACTGTTCTTTACACTGTTTTGAAAATATACATCATATACATGACCTCACAGGTCCAAACTGAAAATAAAATACAACTGATCTCTAGTGTGTGGGGTCCCCTCTCGCAAGCCTCGGCCCACCCGCTCCTCGCCAGCAGCAAAACCTGAAAATGAAGGAAGAAGGAAAGGGATGAGTGATAAAGATCACCCAGTAAGCATTCCTTACTTCCCCCGCCCAAACAAGCGACAAACACATACAAACACACACACACTGACACTTGGCCTCGGCCCTATCCATACATCTAATTGCTTGCTGGCGCTGCTGCTGATTATTCTGTTATCTGGATTGCTGTTACTGATTATCTGATTACCTGCTTATTAATGAGTCATGGCATGATGTGGATGTCATGTCATGCTAAGCTGAAAATAACTGAATGATGCATGTATCTGAGCATCTAACTGACTGTACCCGAAGGTACCTGCTGCGCTGATCAGGCTGATGAACACAGGGATTCGACATCCTGGCCAAGTGGGCTGAACATTCTAGCTACTGGCTAGAAAGCTGAATACTGAATACTGAAATACTGCTGCTGAGCTGACTGACTGGTGTCAGAAAGCTGGGTCCCACAGATGCCCCCTCGAGTTCACCCTAAACTGAAACCCATACATTGGGTTCTGACTACTGAAATCTACTGAATTCGAATCCTTGGATCCTCATTCAGGTTACATGCTGTGTCATGCTATGCATATGCTACATTATTATCTGAATTCACTGTTATCTGATGTCATTTAGGCCTTGGATGGATTATCAAACCTTTAATCATTCATTTCTGCTTATTTTCTGGAAAAACTGGCGGACGCACGGGCGTGTGGGCCAAGCACACGGTCGTGCAGGAGAGACACACGGTCGTGCCAAACAAAGCACACGGGCGTGTGCCCAGACACACGGGACCGTGCCCCGGTCGTGTGTCTGGCCGTGCTCTCCTCTGGAAAATCTGGCCATTTCACACATCTGAAGGACACACGACCGTGTCCCTCAGGACACACGGTCGTGTCCCTGCATTTCCTGCCCGTGTGCACGAAGTGCACACGGCCGTGCCTTCGCAGAGACAAGGGCACACGGGCGTGCTCTTGCGGGCACACGGCCGTGCTCCTTGTTCTGCTCGGACATGGCGCGACTGAAACTGCAGGAAACCCAACTGATTCTCATCCAAACTGCAATTAAACTTAAACACACATCAATGGCACTTCAATCATCATATATACATCATCAATTTCATCATCCATCCACAAACACTGAATCCATCATGAAAACTCATACTTTCTCTCACAACACACACACAAACAGAGCATGCATGTTTCTGGGTGGAAAATAAGCATAACAACTAACATATAATCATCATCTCATCATCATATACACATGCAAACATAACATCTCAAGCTGGAAATGGAAACACACGTTTCCATCCACATCAAACAAGCTGGGAAACTGAAAGAGAGAGTAAGAAACACTTACCTCTCGCCATGGCTGCTGGAAACTATCCTCAAGCTAATCTCTGGTCTCTCTAACTGGATTGAGAGCTGCTGGAAGCTGGAAATCTGATCTAGGGCTGGGAGCTACTGAAAACAAAAGAAGCTGAGCTGAAGAAATGGGAAAAGCTGGGTGAGAAGCTAATAAATCTCCCGTCTCTCTCTCCTGCTACCCACCTGCACGGGCGTGCAGGGCACTGTGCACGGGAGTGCACCAGGGAAAATGAATAAACATCCATTTCTCGCGCTTCGCATGATTAAAACCTCCCTAAAGGCATCATACGAAGGCCACTCAGCTCTGAAAAACTACCATCTCACCCCTGAACTCTTCAAGACCCCCACCCTATTCCTGGACTTATTTCTAACCCCAAAACTCTATCCTTAAGGGCTTTTCTAGAAAAAACCCGGGATGCTACAGTAACTTACAACAATCATAGCAACATGTGTATTACTTTAACTTAATGGTTTCAATAATTCTAACATTAGCACTAATTAAACATTTAGCTACTACAATTTTTCCAAAATAAACTGTTTGTGCTAATTAATCATTAAAATCATTCAAGCCCATAAGTTATCAAATCAAACACAAAGGAATTTGTAACCCTAACCAAACCTTTTCTATGGTGAGATGAATGTAGACAACAACAAGATGGTTGACGATGAGGTGGTCAGCAGACTTGGTTTCATCTTTAAATTTTGGTGAAACAATAGTAAGGGTTTTTGCCAAAAGAAACTTGTAAGTGCGCTAAAGGAATATGCTCACAGGAATATGCCACCTTTTAGGCAAAAAAAATTGAGATAGTTAACAACATTTGTAAATGAATTTTAGCGGTGTTCACAAAAAAGCCATTAAATGGGAATAAATGAGACTTTTACCAGCATTTCTAAATAGCTTTTACCACCCTTTACAAAAATGTAGTTAATGACATTTACACCATTGTTTTTTTGTACTTTTTATGGCATTTAAAAAAAGCTACTACAAAGTAGTATTGTTGAGGCAATTCCAATATACATAAGAATCAAAAGATTATTAAGACTTGTAAGAACGTTTGTTGAAAGTAGCTAAAAAAATATCGATAAATGTCAGTTCTGTTATAGTGTAGTGAGATAATCTTCCTTTCCCCTACCACATGTAAACATCTTGATTAATTGAGACCATTGACGACAGTTTTGCCCTTTTAACTTGTGTCTTGTAATAAAAAGAGTAGGACTCTTTGTGGTTATGTTGTGACTCGAATGTTGTGGTCCCTGGGAGGAAGTTATCTTTGATTCAAAGGATTCGATATTGAAACAGCTCTGTATTTAGTCATGGCTTGTTTCAAAAAAAGAATTCTTGGTCAGACTAACCTATTTTTGTTACAGTTAGCATTTTTGGTGATAGAGCTATATTCGTTGATTCTTGATTAATTCCTTCTGAGTATGTCAAGATCGCAAGTTTTGGGTTTGATTTGACAAATTTTGACAATGTTTAATGGATTTCGACAAGCTTTAATAGTGTTGGATCTACAACATCTTTGACAAATTGACAATATCTAAGGTAAAAACAGCCTCTTTTGACAACAACAAGAGGATTCTGGCAAGATTTTAGTGTTTTCTTCTGGCAAGATGACTAAGAAAACCTACTTTTAACGACCATCTTCCTTTTGTTAAAGCTCTTTTTTATTTTTGGTACTCGATTGATCTTTCATTTCACAGATATTGATATGTATCCCTATGTGTGACACATTTGTGGCCAAATGGTTTTATGGACAACGATGGGATTAAGCGAGCAATTATTTAGATGAAGGGAATGGTACAATAGACATATGGTATGTGAATTCTCCCAACCCACTTTCTTTCCTTGTATAAGTTGGAGGTACTTTGGGCAACAAAATAGTATATTAGTTAAGGTTGTCACAGAGGTGAAGGTGAAAATGCATGTTGTACTCCCTTAGACATAGATCAATCATAGGGTTTCAATTTTAGTCCAATGGAGTTAGGATGCTATAGAGATATGATATTTATGGATTTTTGTTAGTTGTATAAACCAACTTTAATAGCATGGTAGACTAGTTGTATATACATGCCAAGACTTTTCCTTCCTTTCTCATAACTTCTGTATATGTCTGAATGTATATATTGATTGTGTATAATATATGAAAATTTACGTTGCTTGTAATTATTTTTTAATTTTAGTTATAGGCAAATATTATCATAATAAAAAATTTATAGTGATTTATCTTCATTTTTTATGATTGTGAATCATATGGATGACAATTGTAATTAAGACATAATCAATGTCAATGATCACATTTTGAGAATTCTTTTTATCATAATGATAAATCTTTTGTTGATAGTTAGTGACTAGTAAATGTAATTATAATGATAGAAATATTCATCATTGTTACAAATTTTAACGATCGATAAATATAACAATTACAAAAATATTTATTATTGATCCTTTATGATTAAGGATTGATAAATATTTATAACGATACAAATTTTCATTATTATTATTTAATAATGGTATATTTATTTCTAAAAACGAAAATATTCATCACTGATGTTATATTTAGTGATTAGTAAATATACCTACAACAATGAATATATTTATTACTGATATTATATTTAATGAATAATAAACATACTTATAACGATAAAAATATTCATCATTGATATTATATATTCAATGATAATTATTGAGATATTCATTGTTGTTATTATTTTTAACAATTAAAAAATTTTGTTTAGTGATATAAATATTTGTTTTTATTTCTATTTTAATGATGAGACTTTTACGTATAGTTATTTATATTAACAATAAGATTATTTTTTTTCTATTGTTAATATTTTGAATAGGGGAGGCTATAAAAACAAATAATAATGAGATTTTTTCTGTTGTTCAAACTTATTCATTGATATAAAATAGATTTTTAACAATTATTCTCCCATTCTTTAAGCCTTTAGTGTAAGTTGCCTTTGATTAATTTGTTTTGTTTTCAAAAGAATGATTATGAACAGGCACCTGTATCCTATCTTAGCCAACAAAGTCAATTATAAAAATTAATTTATAAGCAGTTGATGTTTATAAATTAAAATGAACTTATAAATATTTAAAATTTTAAACAGTTACATATTTGATTAAAATACTTATAAGTAAATGATAAATAGTTA
>JAJEJH010000932.1:4015-53706 GCA_026122585.1 Anacardium occidentale | reverse complement strand
CTACCAAATTACCTTATTTGGTGAGCAGGAATTTCTTCCTCTTGCTTTGCTGATTGACTCTTGACAAACGAAAAAGTTTAAACTATTACATGATCTTAATAACTCTAGTAAAATATTTATGTTTAAAATTTAATGTATTTTGTACGATTACCCGAGGGTGTAACTGTACTGTTAGAAATTAATAAGGGCATGCTGATACTTCATTGATTTTCAAAGAAACCTAAACATTTTTTGAATTTTCAATAACCCTTTAAAAATTTTAAAAGATCTATAATATTTTAAAAAATTATAATTTAATTTTTGATATACGATTATGTGATAAAAAATGATCATATTTATAGAAAGAAAGTAAGAGAAGAATGAGGTAACCCTATTTATCCCAAGAGAGGAAGAAACAAACAAGGGCGGAAGGGAAAAAAATAAGAAACTTTTTATATAATTTGAGTGTTTAAATTTTTTTTATTTAAAGTTATGTTATAATTTTTAATTTTTATTAATTTAAGACTTTTTTTTAACCATGCTGAATTTTGAGTGAAAAAAAATGTTATATTTATATTTGATTCTGGATGAAAAAAATATTATTTATACAATCACAACATGAAAAAGTAATTTAAGACTGAACCTTGGGTGGCCAAATGTAATTCACTCTATTGAAAACTAAACATTATAAAAGAGGATTGGTGAAGGAAACTAGTAAGGCCGAAGGACTAATTCTCACTCAAGGTTTCACTCACAGGCAAAATCATAACCGTTAATTTTTAAAAATTTAAATACTCATTTGTTGATCAAAATTAAATATTAAGTTTAAGGGTTAACAGATAAATTTTAATAATTAGAAGGGTATTTCTATCTTTTTAATAACAAAAATTTTAAAAATAATAAAATAAAAATATTAAAAATAAATAAAATATATTAAAAAATAAAAATAAATTTTAAAAAAATAAAAAAAAGCCACCGTAGTGTCAATGAAGGTGGCCGTTGAAAAATGAACGAAGTGGTTTGGCCACCTTGGCCATCAATAATGGCTAAAAATGGTCAAAATAGATATTTTCGACTATTATTGATGATATATGTGATTAAATCTAATCATTTTTGTTAAATAGGATAGTCAGATCGACTGTCTTATAAACCTGATGGCCGTTTCTAACTACTTGTTTCACTTGTCAGCGGCTACTGTCTCTAACTTGACAATGATGGTTAATTTTATTTTTTACATTTTTTAAAATTTTTATTTTTATAATAATTTTTTATTTTTAAAAAGAATATTTTAATTATTTTATTAAAAATATTGACAAAATTAGATTAAAAAAAATGTTTGATTGATGAAATTGTAGATTTTTAAAAATTGACTAATATAATTTTATTTCAGAGCAAAGCTTTGGAAGGAAATAAGCCCTTGAGCAACAAAAAAAAAAACAATTGAATGTATGTGTGGTGAGACTTGAATGAACATAAGTTATACGATGTGATAATTTTACTTCATTTGTCTCACTATATGTTTTCAGCTATTGAGTCATCGCTGAGCTGAAGATTTGAAGGGCTCTTCTACATACAATAAACTTTCATATTTAGCTCGGCAGCAACGATACTACAACAAGAAGAGGAAGAAAATCGGCATCCGTAGTACTGTGGTTTAGGTTTCAGCTTCCAGCATATGGGTCTCCCCGCCTAACAATGGTGTTTGTTGTTGTTGATCTTCCTCCCTTTTTTTTCTACTGATGCATCTAGCGTCCAGAAAGCTTGGCTGATTAGTTGAAGATAGTAGCCGTGCCCACATCCTGTCAGTTATCACCACCTTGTTCTGCTTTTCAATAATCCGCTGCACATTGCCCCACAACAGAAAATACTAAACTTCTAGAGCACTATGATTCAAATTCAACAACACCTATCCTATTGCCACTCCCAATTCGTCTAATCTCTTCAGGCGGAAAAAAGGGTAATAAATAACATGGTTTGTGGCTTGGGAGAACTTACATGGAATGGAATGTAAGAATGTCTGCCATTTACAGGGCCGACTGTGAAGCCTGTGTATCCTGCCATGGCACCATGAATGGCACTTTGAGCAAGAAGTGTGCAGTAAACCTTATCAGATGCATTGCTTGGAACAGCGCGAATCATATACGTGGGATCTGCAACACAAATAAAATATTAATTTGGTTAAAAATCAGCTGTTTCAAATACCTGCAAAAGCATTCAAGGCAAGATGGTACTTCATTCAACTCACCTATATATTTGAGATTTATACGCATCTTCTGTAGTTTTGCAAAGTGATCCTGCAATCATTAACCTTTCAATAAGAATTTAGACTTGACACAGACAACAGCAGAACAAGACCCTGACTTTTCGAGAAATTGAGAAACACAACACCACGAACTCAATTTGAATTGTTCTAGCATCCATACCTTTATCTTCTGAGATATCCACAAACCCACATCTTGGAGTAGTTTGTTTTCTGAAGCGTCTTGGTGTTCCTTGCCCCGCATACATTCAGAAAGAAGATCTTGCCCTGCACCTTCAGCTATTACGATGACCATGTGTCCATTTTCTTTCAATCTTTTTTCAACATATTCAAGAAGTCCACCAGGCCCTTCAAGATAAAATGGTGATTCTGGAATTAAGCAGCAGTCCACGTCTCGGCTGGCAAGCGTTGCATACATTGCGATGAATCCTATTTGATTTTATCAGGTTAGATTCTAATGACAATTGGGAAGATTGAGTTGTAGTCGATAATTTATAAAACAAATGATAGTGCAATGTACCACTGTAGCGACCCGTTAGCTTGACAACACCAATACCATTCTCAATGCTTTCTGCTTCAACATGGGCGGCATTGATAGCTCGCTGAGCCTCCTCAACGGCTGTATCAAAACCAGAGGACTTGTCTATAACCTGAAACATGAAAAGCATAATATTTACCCAGAGAAGTAATTCAAATTGAAGTGGCAGCTTCGGACCCACCGTAGATAATGCGAGTGGGATAGTCAGAATAAAGATTACCGGAATGTCATTGTCAATGGTCTTAGGAAGTCCAGCCACCGCTACTTTGAGGCCACGCCTTCTGATTTCCTGCTTAGTAGAGGACCCATAAGACAGTTACCATTTTGCAAAAGATGAAGATTGTTGCTCAATCATCTGAAGCTTCAGGATCAAAATTAAATTGCATATAGTACCTCAAAAATTACAGAGGCCCCTCTCTGAGTTCCGTCTCCTCCAATAATATAAACCTGAGATAAATAAAATCAGAATCCTCAGATATGTATATTGTCTTAAGCGAATGTTATGAAATCAATTAGAAACAGGAGGCAAACTATACCTGATTAATGCCTCGATCCTGAATGCTATCCACAATCTTTGAGGTGTCATGACCCCCACGCGATGTCCCCAGGATCGTGCCCCCTCGCTTATGGATGTCATTCACAACCTTTGGTGTCAAGGGAATTGTGTTCCGAGCATAAAAACCTCTGTATCCTCCCTGCAACAGCGAAACAACCTTCTGGATCGATACTTTATATCAACACAGACTGGTTCTTCTAACACACTTGAAATGTGCAACTGCTTACCTCTATTCCCAGAACTTTGTGGACTCCATACATATTATATAAGCCGCATACTATTTCTCTAATCACCGTATTCAGACCAGGACAAAGGCCACCACATGTTACAATACATGCATATACTTTATCTGATTCGAAATAGATCTGGCAACGCACCATAAAGCATGTCATAGCCCGGATCTGTATGTATGCAGAACAAGAAAAATTAATGTACTCGAAGAATATTACAAACCTTCTGTCGAGGTCCGGCCCGCCTAAAATGTGTCCCTCTTGGGCCATCCTTCTGAATAACAACCTATATTAAGGAACAGAAATTAAGAACTGTAACTCCGAAATTCGACCAAAACAAAAGTGAACATAAATTTATGAATTCATTTTATAAATAACTTTTCAATACGACCATTGACATTAAGAAATTGAATCGGATATTACAGATGTTGCAAAATCAGATATAAGAAGATTGCCATAGGAACAAAATTCGCTTACTTTTTGAGCAACAGTGTCCTCAGGGTTAACAAAATATTGCCTGGTAAAACAGAGGATACCATTAAAGTAAACTCATCATCTCTGTGATCATCATCTATAAGAAAATTCCTTAATCATACAAATACAAGTAAGAGTCGTCAGTAAGGTGATAAAACTTACTTAACAACTGAATAAGATGGATTGTCTTGCAATGGATTTGGATATGTCTGCACCACCACAATTAAAAAAAAATAAAAAAAAATCAAAGTGCATCCAAACAGAGCCTTAGCCTCTCTGTTTACAGTTAGCCAGCGACCTTTATGAAAAGACATCGATGCATTAATTTACAAATATTCAAACTTATTTATTATAATCCAAAATTTCACTTTAAATTATAATTTACAATTAAAAAAAATCAAATTCTTCTCTCTTCATGTTTCTTTACTTTTCCTTCATTTTCTCGTCGACCAAACAGTAAAAACTCACTAAACAAACATAAAACAGAGAGTCCAGTGAAAGAGTTGGTTACAGTACAGGAAGATCGAGAACATAATCCGTAAAGTGCGGAACGTCTTCAAGAACATATCCAGCCTCACCAGTAACAATTTTACGTTCCGAATTCTCGGAAATCACCACACCGCCTCCTCTGGAGTTCATATCGAAAATCCTGGGGGAGACGTTGGTAAAGGAGCTGGTGTGATTGTCGGTTGTTGCAGAGTAAGCGTAGGTAGGATCGAAGCACCGGAACTTGCGAGGGGAAAGCAAAGCAGAACTAGACGATGAGGATTCCATGAAGTGTAGTGGTGGTGGAAGACAGACTTGGAGAAGACATCTTTATAGCCGTCGATGGGGGTGTTGACCCAAAAAAAAAAAACAATAATTTTGTAAAAAAATAAATAAAATTAATTAATTTCCATAAATGAAACTGTGAGAGAGGGAGACGCTCGAAGTTCCGAGAGGTGCATGGAGGAGGAGTTAGTTAAGCAGTTAGGGAGTCGGTTGGGAATTTCACAATTTGCTTTGGGTAATTTTGTCCTTTCAACCTCGAGTCATTTTAATTATTCTAAAGCGTAATAGATTTCTTGTAATTTTCAAATTAGAAAGACAACAAATTTATTTAAGTTTAATATAAAATATAATATTTTCGACAAAGCAAGACTTAAATTATACCGAAGAGGCAAAAAGGGCCAAGTTAGGACTGTCAGCTTGCGCAACCATTCATGCCCAATCAATCGATTAATTTAATTATTGCACGATTTCATTATGATGTAAGGAGTCATGCCCAGGGCAAGGCCAAGGCTGGTGTAGTTCAATCATCAATGCATATATTGTCATGATAATAAAGTTCATAAAAATGAATTGGTCAATACATAGATTTTACTTTTTATTGAATAAAATTTGTTTATAAATGAATCAATTTATTTTTATCATTCGACGATAAATATATAATTAGTTTTATTTGGATGACTGTATAGTATTACTCTTATCGTAATACTTTATGCTAGTTTAAGAATTTTCTTAATCCTTGAATTTCTTACCTTCTATCATATTTCGAATGCAAAAGCATGAAAGCATGCTTGTTTCATGCTATTTTCAATGACAATTATTTTTAAAACTAAATTATTCTGAATTTTGTCTGTGGGTTTACCTATTTCTTCTTAGTTAGATGCTAATTAAGCAAAATTATGGGTACAAATATTGGTCATGTTAGGTTAATAATCGTTTTTCATTAATAGGCCAAAGGATATATTCCCACCCAAAGTTTCATTCAAAGACAGAGACTTACCTGTTAATTTTTTAAAATTTAAATACTCACTTATTGATCAAAATTAATAGTTAAATTTAATAGACAATAATTAAATTTTGATAGTTAATAGGGTTTTTTTTTGATCATTTTCTAATAAAAATTTAAAAAGTAGTAAAATAAATTGTATAAAAATATAAAAAATAATTAAAACAACCATTGCTATCGGTGCTGATGAAAATGGCTACTTGATTCTGGCCATCTCATTTGGTGGAGACAGCCAGATTGACAACCTCTTATTTTAGAGGAGACAACCAACTTTAATCGAAAATAACTGATCTTAGCCTTACTGATCATTTTCGGCTATGGTTATTGGTGGGGAAGACCAGATTTGATTGCCTCCGCCAACATAAGAGACAGTCAGATTCATCAATCGAAACGGTTAATCAGGTGACATTTTTTGGCCATCTGGTTCAATTATTGATAGTTGTCATTGGTGGTGGCTATCTTTTTATTTTTTAAAATTTAAATATTTTTAAATATATTTTTTAAAATTTTATAATATTTTTTTAAAAATTTACAATATTTTTTAAAAATTTTAATATATTTATATTTTTATAAATTTTTTATAATTATAAAAATTTTGATAATTATATTATAAATTTTTATTTTTTAATAATAGTATTTTAATAATTTTATAAAAAGTGTTAACAAAATTTGATGAAAAATGACAAAAAAATATGTGTATTTTTAAAAGTTCAGAGGGAGACTCTGTCCTTTAAGTAAAATTTTGGGGGCATAAAAACGTTACCCTCATTAATGTTGCCATGCTTCTGCATAGACGTTAACTTCAATGTCTATAGACCATTACGAAACGATAACACTTGTTTTTTAATAATTTTTACATAGAAAATTATATTGATATAATACTGTTTTCAACTTTATGTTAAGTTTATAATATTTAATAGATTGTTTAGAATATTGTAAGCCCCGTATCCTGTGAACTTTATGTTTAATGTTAAAACCGTGTGATTTTAGAATATTAATTATTATGATATTTAGTTGGATGTCCCATGTTCTAGCTCATAAGAGCCCACTGTCCACCGTACTTTACGTAGTTTAGGACAATAATAAAGTGCCATGGACAGATGAAACTCTATCGATAATACGATTATTATACAATTCATCGTCCCATTAATTTTTGTTTATTGAGATTTAAACATAAAAATGTTTTAATTTTAAATTATCTTTAATTTACATTATCTAACTTCTATAACGATGATCAAATGATGTTTGATATAATTTAATCTTTAATTTACATTATACCAAATTGTATGCAAATAACTTTTATATATAAGATTTGTCACTAATATTGTATTGAACAATAAATATTATGGTAGTTTTTAATCGTATTATTTATATTTTAAGTCAAAATTATATTAAGATTATACATGTTTTTAGAATAGTTTTATAAGTGTAGATGGAATTTTTAGGGTCAAATTACATGCCAAAATTCTTTCGTCACAACTCTATTCCCCTCAAAACCTTCTTCTAATTATATAATAAAAACAACTACGATCATATGTTAGTTCTTGTTCTAGTAATTGTAAGTTGTATATAAATATTTTTTTGTTTAAGTCTCAATTGTCCTAGTCTTCAGCTAGCACATTGAGCCGATGTTGCATGTCTTTAGCCAAGCATGATAAGATGATGATGTTGGTTCGTAGCTGATATTTCTCTGCATTTCCATTTCTTTCTCATTGATGTAAGCCTATACAAAGCCCAAGTTCTCATGAATAAAAAAGGAAAAAGAGGTATCCAATTTCCTTACCTACTGTTCAAAAACAATTAGGTTCCTTCGTTCACTTCTTGCATTTAACCAATTTTCCGAGACAGCTCGTTGTGGTCGAGCTCGGAACTCTAGTCATGGTTGTGCACCCGAACCAAGCTATAACATTCTGGTCTCAAAGCTGGAAATGGCCGATGACCAGCTTCTCCATCGTCATAGGCTACTAAGAGAAGGTCACCACCAATAGATGGGAAGCCTGAGTTCTGGACGAGGAGATGTTAAGATAACTGAAGGCAAGAATGATGCGACAATTGGCCGAGATGTTCCAGACGATACATGCCCAGGAAGAATCCTCGATGAACAGGTCATGTCCAACTAGGAGTCGTCTAAACGGCGAAGAGACACCAATGGAGGATTCGCCCTCAAACTTGCCAAGCTGGATTTTCCTTGATATAATGGCTTCGACGATCCTATGACTTGGATATAATGGCTTTGTTGGTAAAGGAAAAGGACATCAGTCGAGTCCTCTAATGAGGCAATAGCAGATAGCAATCTTTCAAATTTGTGCAGTCAACGCGGAACCTAAGCCTGACGAAGAATCTGAAGAATGGGATCGGTTGCAGTAAGATATTCTAAAGTCTTCCAAGCTGTAAGCATGACCGCCAAATTCCCCTCCAAATAAGTCGACGGATGAGCAAGTGTTCGACAATTTTTCTAACCCTACTTCCAGAATCAAGAAATCAAGCGACTGGTGTCCGAGATGCTCAAGTAACAACTCATCCTACCTATCAGGAGCCTGCTTTTGGATGAGCTGTCAACGAGCAAACCATCAAGGATAAGTTTTTATTATGGCAATCGAAGAACTTTTGGATGAGCTAAAGGAGGCAAGGCGGTTTATCAAGCTTGATTTGTGATCTAGATACCACAAGATACAAATGAATCTAGAAGATATCCCAATGACCACTTTTCATACTCACCATGGGCATATTGTATTTTTGGTAAAGCCCTTTGATCTCTCAAATGTTCTGTCTACTCATCAGTGAATACTATCTTCCAGCATTATTTGAGGTCTAGTGTTCTTAAATGACATTTTGGTTACGGTCAATATTGAGTTGACCATTTGAAATATGTTCGAATTGCCTTTTCCATTTTGAGAAGTCACCAACTCGTTTTAAAAAGGAAAAGTGTCAATCTGCTCAAAGACAAATACACTATCTTGGGCACATTATCGATGAACAGGGAGTGAAGTCAGACCTTGATACAATTGCAACCATGACAATTGCAACCATGACAAGTTGTCCTCAACCTGAGAACGTCAAGGTATTGTGAGGATTTCTTGGATTGACCGGATACTAGTGCAAATTTATAACAACCAACGGGGTTGTTTCTCGGCCAATGAATGATTTACCTAAAAAGAATGCCTTCAAATGGAGCCAAGGGGAAAATAAAAACCTTTAACCATCTGAAGAAGGCCCCCAAATTTCTCTGGCCCTTCCATGGTAGAATGTGAAGGTGGAATTTGAGTTATTCTCCACAAAACCAGCAACCATTGCCTGTTTTAGTACCACTATCAAAGGTAGAAACGTCTCTCTCTCTACTTATGAGAAGAATTGATATCATTGGTGCTTGCAATCCAAAAATGGCAAGTAACCTTATCTCCTTGGAAGACCCTTTATTGTGAAGACAGACAAATGAAGTTTTAAATAACTACGGGAGTAAAGCCACTGAAGCATAACAAAGATGGCTCGGCGAGTTCCTTGGATATGACTTTACCATCAAGTACCAACAAGGCAAAGCAAACATTATAGACAAAGCATCATCCAAATAGAGTCCAATAATGGAAGCAATGGTTTTTTCCACTTCTATCCCAAAGTAGCTACACTCAATCCAAAACGAGAAACAGAACCACCCCAATCTTTAGAAGCTAAATTGGCTTATTCGAACAGACAAAGCAATGGGGTCACTGTACATTCAAAATGGGATCCTTTTCTTAAAAAATATATATTTTCCTATCTCATAACTCTAACATGATGCCAATCATACTCGCAAAAGTGCATGGTGGTGGCCATGAATGTTGCTTCAAAACTCTGCACTCGCTCAAGGTTATCTTTTTTCGGAAAAGATACAGGAGACCATCCACCAGTTTATTTACGAATGCGACGTTTTTCAACAATATGAGATGAATTACTTACCAAAAAAAAAAAAAAAAAACAACATAAGATGAATTCTCAAAGACTAGTCAAACCCTTGTAACTTTTCTCATTCCCACCACTGTTTGGATAGACAATTTTATAGATTTCATAGATTGCTTCATCACCTCTTCATGTATGCACACTTCCTTCCCATCTCCCAAGCAAACACTACTCCCTCAATTGCCCAAGTCCTCTTTGAAAACATCTTCAAGCTACATGGAATCTTCTAATTCATGGATGACTGACGAGATCCTACATTAGCTAGTAAATTTCGAAAGGAATTGTTTAAATTACAATTCCTATCAACCACAAATCGATGGCCAAATGGAAGTGATCAACCACACTACTGAAAGTACTTGCATTATTTCACAAGCGTACGTCAGACCCGAGAAATAGACCAGGTGGTTTGCTTGGACGTAACACTGCTGCAAATAAAGGATCAATTGCACCAGTCAAACAACACTTTTCAATGAATGAAAAGTGTTGAAAACAAAAGTGCATGTTGGTGGAGGAAATTTTATCACCATGAATGATATATTTAACGAGCTTTGTCAATTCTTGCAAAATGCCTAAAAACACGATGCAACAAATTTATGACCAAAGCCATGTCGAAAAATGATTTGAAGTGGATGACTGAGTTTATTTGCGACTTTAACTGCACCATCAAATCATATTTTTAAAAAGATTATTGCAAAAACTCTGCTGCATGATTCTATAGACCCTTTAGCGTAGTGACAAAATCGGCAAAATAGTCTACCAGCTCAAACTTCCCCTTCTAGCTACACATCCAATTTTCATGTCTCTCTATTAAAGTAGAAGATTGGTCTAGACATCCAAGGCTCTCCCACATTACCCAAGTAGGAGCAAGATAAGCTGGAAGTCGTAAGGCAGCCGAAGTCCGTTTTGGCAACACGCGACAGGGTCGAAGGATAGAAGTTCTAGTCATATGATTATATAAATAATATAATTAAAATACAAATATATTCAAAATTAAATATACTGACTTAGGATTAAAAGTAGGAGAAGCTTCTATATGATAAAAAATTACAACAAACTTAGGTTGAATTGTTGAGTTCTATGTAACACACACTTTTCTTAAAATAGAATTGTCTCTTTCACCAGGGTACACAAAGTTTTGAACAACATAATAAATAGATACTCTAATGTTTTGTCCAAGTAAATCAAGTTTGAACTTCATTACAAGAAAACCTAAAAATTGCTTTCAGACTTAGAAAGAAATTATTGAAGATTAAAGAGAAAATGAGAACTCAAAATTTTTGTATGAAAATGAGAGGAAGAGCTTTCTTTTACTAATCAAAGAGGGACAAGATATGGAATTTCATCGTTACTCTAAACCTTTCAACTTCTTAACCTTCATCTTACCTAAATTCATTTATTGTTTTCCTAAATGTGTCATCATTAGAAGCTAGAGGCATTTTCTTAAGGGATGACGATCTTTGTGGCAAGATTGGTCTTCATTGGGCGTACATTTGTCTCACCCTTTCTGCTTGGTATTGGCTCTCTGTGCTCATTCCCAATTGTTACTTAGATCCTTTGGACCTTTATTTAGGCCTTAGGTTCATCCCTCTCAACTATTGGGTTCAAACAACTAGAAAAGATGACTTCGAGCTTGTTTGGTTGGTCAATCCTAAAAGGGTTTTTAACAAATCTAAATTATATTAGCAACAAAATTTAAAAATTTTAGATAAAAAACCCATACCGTATGGATCAAGTGTTCATTATACATATAATTTATTTAAAAAAAAAACTTTATACCTACATATAGAGGGTCCACTAATTAGATTTTGTCAGTGTGAATAATCATTATTCATATGTCAAAAATAGACATTCATTATCTTTACATTGAACGATTGTTATTATCTCTTTCACGATTATTCATACCTTTCATTTACCAATGCTTGTTTACACTTTAAGAACGAGTGTTCACTTTTTGTCATTTGAACGTCTGCTTTGACACTCTCTCACAATTGTTCATCTGGCTAGGGATATGTTTGTCTTTACCTATATGGATGGTCATACTATGCTTTAGCATGGATGTTTATCAAAACCTAGTCTATACGGTAGGAAAGATCATACTTATACTTAGGACGTGTAATATCCTGAGGTTAAAATGGTCTTTTAAGTTGAAAATTAGGGTTGAAAATGAAATTTTATAATAAAGGATAGAGTTAAAAGGATTTAGTGGTAAAATAGTTATTTAGTAGCTATATGTGGCATGTATTTAAGTTTTCTTAGGAGAATATTTTATGTGTAGCATAGGAAATGAAAGAAATCTAAGATTTCCTTTGACACATGATCATGTGGCTTAGACACACAACCATGCACCGCAATCTGTATACCGCCATATATAAAGTATGCTTTATCACTTATTTTAGCTTACTTCATTCAAATTTCCTTTCCAAAGAACCTTAGAACAGAAATTGGGAAAGAGCAGCCAATAGCCATAGATCAAAATAGAAAGCAAGAATTAGCTAGATAGAGAGCTAGTAGCCATGGCAAGAGGTAAGTGTTTTCTTACCTCTTTCACCTTGTTTCATAGCATGTGTTTTTGTTTGTTTTGTTTGTTATGTTGCTTGCTCTATGTTTGATGCATGTTTAGCTTGTTGGAGTGTTGAGATGGTGATTTAGAAGCATATTGATGAATTTATTGTTGAGAATCTCAGTATATGTATGTATATATATGTCATGATGCTTGATTTTGGGAGATTTGATGTGTGAAACATGAGTTTGGTTGGGTTGGTGAAATATGTAACAGCCCGAGGTTAGAATGGTCTTTTTAGGGCCTTGAATCGGGGTTAGAAGATAGATTTCTTAGTTAGAAATCGGTTCAAGTGAGATAGGAGGGTAGAAATGTCTTTTGTTGGCTTTATATGCAGCTTGTGGAAGGAGCACGACCGTGCGTCTTCGTGTGCACGGCCGTGCGTCCTTTTCTCGCCATGCACGCCCGTGCGTCTTGTATGTACGCCCGTGCATGCCTGCTGGTATATAAACCAATGTTTTTTCTCCGCCCGTTTCAGTCAGCTTTTCCCTTTTCTTTTCTCTCTAGGAAACCCTAGCTTTTTGAGGGAGAGATTAGCCAGCTTTAGCAGTCATTCCAGCCAAGTTTCAGCCGAGGATAGAGAGATAGAAGATCTTAGCAGCTCTAGGTAAGGATTCTCTTACCTTTTCCCATTTTTCTTTGGGTTTGTTGTTCCTTGGTTGGATGTTTTCAGTGATTGATGCATGTTTTTAGCTTATTAGCAGTGTATGTTGCATGCTAGTATGTTTGATTAGAAATGTGTTGAGTTTTGGGTTGAGTTTTTGGTGTGATCTTGCTGATTTCGACCGTGGGTGTCGAAAGAGGGCTGGATGCACGCCCGTGCATTCGTTCATGCACGCCTGTGCATCTTGGTTTTGAGCAAGGTCACAATCGTGTATGCTAGCATGCACGACCAGCTTTTGAGAGGGGTCACGCCCGTGCACCCGAGGGTCACGGCCATGCGTCAGCCTAGATTGAGTTTTTAGCCAGATTTTCAGAACCTTGCACGGTTGGGCTGCACGACCGATGCACGGCCCGTGCACTCGCATGCACGCCCGTGCGTCCGACCATGCACGCTCGTGCGCCCTAGCAGAAAATGAAAAAGAAATAAGCAGAAATAAGAAAAGAAAAGAAATAGTAGAATTTCAATAACAAGAAAGAAAGAAAAGAATAAGAAACTCACAGCAGAACAAGAACTCATCCCCAGACTTAAGCAGCGTAATCTAGCGATAGGTTACGATTAAAAAACAGAAACAGAATCAGAAAACAGAAACAGAATCAGAAAAACAGAAACAGATCAGAAAACGGAAAACAGAAAATAGAAACAGAACAGAAATAGTAAGATAAGCTGTAATCAGAAAGAAAAAAATTTAAAAGATAACATATATGAATAGCATCATTCAGCATAGCATGTTAAACAGTATTTTCAGAAAAGGGATCGAGTGATCCATTTACATCAGTTTTCAGCATTCAGGGCTCGATATCCGAGTCAATCATTCAGGGTGAATTCGAGGGGGCATCTGTGGGGTTTCAGCTTTCTGACTTCGGTCAGATTGGTTAGATTTCAGCTTATTGGTCCGAGGACTGGTATGGTAGGACAGTTCAGCTTACTGGCATTTCGCTGGTATGGTTTAGCCCACTTGGCCAGGATACCGAATCCTTGTTTTTATCAGTCTGATCAACATAGTAGGTATCTTTGGATACAGAGATTTTAGAAACAGATTTCAGAAACATGTTTTCAGTAAACAAGCCCAAGGGCAAATAACATGATTTTCAGTATCCCATGATACATAGTACATGGCATGATAGAGCATACAGACAGTAAGATCAGAATCATGTAAGAATAGAAATAAAAGAAAGACAAACCAACACGATATACGTCATAGATAAAGAAATAAAAGAATTCAGCTAATCCTATCAGAACGCAAAAATTAATAAGAAAAGTAAGAGGATTAGAAGAAGCTTTTAGGCTATCAGGAGCTTAGTTAAGTTCGCCTAGATAGCAGTTAGTCAGCAGCAGCTTAGTCTAGAGCCTACCCGAGGGTAGAGGTAGGAGATGCTTACTGAGTGACTTGTCACTCATTCCTCGTTGTTTCCCTTTTTACAGGTTGGTGTTTTGGGGAGCTGAGCTTGAAGCACGAGATAGCTGGTGTGTGGGATATGGCTTGAGCGGGTGTTCACCCGAGTTTTCAGATATATGTATGTATATATGTTCAGTTTTCAGCAGATAGCATGCTTGTGGCTCGCATGCTTTAGATTGCTCATGCATTCAGATTGTACAATATCTTTTATGTTTTCAGATATTATTATTATTTTATAAACATGAGTTTTTATTCAGGATACTGTATAGTGGGTTTTAGTGTCCCATCACAGATTTGTTAATTCGCTTCCACATATTTTCAGTTAGCAGTCAGAGTAATACCCACTGCTATATATATTGGATCAATATATATATATATATATATATATATATATATATATATATATATATATATATATATATATATATATATATATATGTTAGAGATATGGTAATTTTGTGATAAAGAAAAAAAAAAAAATGGTCTACAGTAATATATAGCAGGCGGGGTGTTGCAAAATAGACATGTCTATAACTAATGTATGAAGCTTGTAAAGTTATTGGATTGAGATTAAATATGCTTGGGTTGAGTTTTGGCTAGGTTCTAGATTTTTCAAATGTGATATTACAAAAACAAAGTATGACGGATGATCATGTACCTGCATGTGCACAACCATGTGGTCCCATTTTTGTAATACCCTGATCTTGCATGTCATTATGCATGCATGGATAAGCTTGAGAGACATGACCATGCAAGTAAGGGTCACGGTCATGTGCGTGCACCAAATATACATGCTTGTGTAAGTAGGACATAATAATGTTAGATAATTAGCTTACATGCTCATGCAAGTAGGACACAATAGTGTTAGATAATCAACTTGCATGCTTGTGCAAGTGCAGAACATGACCATACATCTTTATACATGAGCATGTGTCTTCAATAACGTGACCATGTAGTAAGCCAAAGTTTAGCAAAAATTTGTAGAAGCTAGCACATTCATATGTAAGACTATACATGACCATGCATCTTTATGCACGACTGTGCGTTAAGACAAAATACACAAAACAAATTACAAACATTTCCTAAGCTATTTTAATTCATATAAAACTTAGTAATATCAAAGAAAACAAGATATCATGTATGATTCGTATCACATAGCACGACATGCCATACTAGTATTTTTAAAAAGGATCCAATGATTCAATAACATGTTTTAAAATAGAAAGTTTACAATGTTTTAGACATCTTTTATGGGTAAATACGAAGAGACACCTATGAGTTTGTATGCTTGCTAGAGAGGGAAACTAACATTTGTTAGAGAGAATATAGTCATTGACCAAACTTGTTAGAGAGAGTGCTAATTGTACATTAGTAAATTTCAATAGAATTGAACTCATATGACTAGAGTGTTGAATTCATGTATTCATTAGTTTAGCCAATATATTAGTTATTTAAAAAAAAAAGTAGTTTTACATATAGTTTTTATGTATATATATATATATATATATATATATATATATATATATATATATATATATATATACATATATATTCCGCGATGCTTTGAATCCATGATTATTTTTTTTTAGAAAGTAGGCTTAAAGGTAAATTTTAATGATTTTTAGTATTGACGTGACATTAGCATACTCATATCATGTCATATATAACATTTCATGAGAATCAAAACCATAAGACAAAAATATGATAGATAATGAAAGTATTATAGAGAATAAAGCAAAGAAAATATTAAGTTAAATATAACGTGACAAGTCACAAAAAGAATCCAAAACAAAAACTTGCTTGTGTTTAAAGATAGAAAATATTTTCTAAGTGATTTATTACTCATTTATTTATATTTCCTTTTCTTACAAGTCAATGATCCTTTAGGTTTGATCTGAATACGTGAGAGCTGTGAGTTTTGGAATACTGTTTTGGCAGCAGATAACATATTGGTGACTCGTATGCATTGTATAGTTTCTACTTTTGTATGTGTATATAGTTTATATGTATATATTATATGCAATTCATAGGTATTACATGCATAGTATATGTTATAAAATATGATACTTCATGATTTTTAGCATATATATAGTATTTTCCATATATTATCATCATTATTCTATATTTAAAGCATTTGCTTGCATATTTTAGCAGTGTTTGTGGGATTCATGTTATATATTGTTGATGGTGACATAAAAAAAAAATATAGCAGTATAACGATATATAGTAAGGACGAATGTTCAATTATGAATTTAAATCCTTAAATCGACTAAAAGATTATTGTTTTTATCTGTGGAATGGTCGTTTCATCACATTTGTGATGACAATTTATGACTATGTTCATAAAAAGCTTCTTAGCTAAAAATTCTAACTACGACATTAAAACATTTATTTCAACTAACTTCAATCTATATTAACATTATAAACATAAGCTAGAATCAAACCACAAGACAATTCAACCATTATTCTTTCTTATATCAATTTTATCATCACATACATATACATCTCTATCATATAAACATCTTCTTACATGAATCATATATGAAACCAACATAACTTATTCATCGTAATATTAATCATGATTTAGAACATATTATACAATAACAAAATCCTAATTTCTTCAATATCCTTCAAAGTACAAAACCAAAAGCAAGATCTCTTAATTACTTGGTTGTTTAGTATTGAATTAGATAAACATTGAAATGAGCATTATCCTTACTGAAACGATTATCCTTCACTTAACCCACTTATGACAAGGTGTGCTATCTTACTTGTCCAATTGACATTTGTTGAACTATCAGTTACTCTCTAAAAGGATTATTCAACATACTATTGTTGGAATAAATTTAACATTGACATACAAATCAACTCCAATACACATATTCATTCACAACCATTATAGAATACTGTATAATAAATTTTGAGTATTTAGACATACCTGTTTGAATCATTGTTGTTGTTGATCTGAAGTTACCTTACAATAGACTGATTATCAATCTTTAAAGGATCGAATCTTCCTGCTTCTGAGTATCTAAAGAGCAATATAATTTAATGGAAAAAGTATATTGCTTATAATATACTGAAACATGGGACCTAGCCCTATATTTATAGTAGGTTTATTGGGCCCTACCATTAAAAGCCCAATAAATATTTATGAGCCCACACTATTAAAAGCCCAACCGAATTATTATATTATGAAATGTATTGGGCTATACACCAAATTGATCACAATAAACTCAATCAAAATATTTACTGAACCATAATTTACCCATATTTTTCAAAACTAAAATAAATAATAATTAATATTAGCCCATAATCTTACATTCTCCCACTTGGGCAATATTACTTATTATCATTTTTATTTCAAGAAAACGAAAACAATTTTATTTTTAGGGTGAACTGTATTTTATTTTAAAGTGGCCACTATTTTAAGAAAACACTTGATCCAGAAATAACATTTCAATCAACAATCCGGTCAATATGATTATTAAATAATGAACCAAGATAATCTATATATCTCAAATTGACATAAGATATCTATGATCACAATTATTTATAACCATACCACATGGATCAATAATTTGGAAGTGTGGTAGGAATAACATCCAAATGTGATCAAAATATGTTATTACCTATTGATCTTTTTTATGATTTTTCTATGACTTTATGCTTCAAAGAAGCTAGAAAAATCTTACAACATCCTACGAAGCCTGTATGTTTCACTAAAGTCTCGAGATATACAAAAGAAACATACCCATACAACTATCAAACTCAAGATAAAACAAAATTTTGAGACATATGTTGTATCACTTATCATACATACAACGGTCATACTCAAAATAAACAAAAAATTTTGAGACACATGTTGTTTTATGATCATCAATATTTGCATATACACATCAAATATCAATATGAACATGTTCAATAATACATATCGATCAATTCAAAGATCATTAATAAGCAACAATAAATACATCAATACTCCCACTAACCTAGGACATCAAAAGACTCTAAAACACCCATATTAGAAACATGTTGTTTAAAAACAATTGGTCTAAGTCCTTTGGTTAGAGGGTTAGCTAACATAGAGTTTGTATTAATATATTCTACAACAAGGTCACCTTTTCTCACTAAATCCCTGATTGTGAGATACTTGATCTCCATATGCTTTGATTTGCTACTGATCTTATTGTTTTTGGTGAAGAACACTGCTGCACCGTTATCACAATAAATTGTCAGTGGTCTTGAGATGGAATCAACCACACGAAGCTCGGAGATAAGATTCTTCAGCCATATTGCTTGAGTTGATGCTCCATAACAAGCAATAAACTTTGCATACATGGTCAAAGAAGCTATTATAGTTTGCTTGACACTTTTCTATGATACTGTCCCTCCTGCAAGCATGAAAATATATCCTGAAGTAGACTTATAATCATCCACGCAACCACCAAAATCAGAATCTGAATAAGCCATAACTTCAAGATTTTCGACTCTTCTGTATACAAATTTGTAATCCTTTGTCCTCTGCAAATATCACATGACTTTCTTGGCTGCACTCCAATGATCAGTCCCAGGATTAGAGAGATAACGACCAAGAACATTCACAGCAAAAGCTATGTCAGGTCTAGTGCAAACTTGAGCATACATCAAGCTTCCAATAGTACTAGCATAAGGAACAAGCTGCTTTGATGCCTTCTCTAAATCAGACTGAGGACACTGCTGGATGCTGAACTTATCAGCTTTGACCATAGGAATGTCTCCAGCTTTACAATTCTGCATATTAAATCTTTGAAGCACAAGATCAATGTATGCCCTTTGGGATAAGCCAAGTAATTTACGATCTCGGTCGTGATAAATTTGAATACCAAAGACAAATGATGCTTCTCTAAGATCTTTCATATCAAAAGCCTTAGATAGAAATATCTTGGTCTCATGAAGCAAACCAGCATTACTACTTGCCAACAAGATATCATCAACATCTAAGACTAAGAAAACAAAATTACTCCCACTGATCTTCATATAAATACATTGATCAAACCTGTTTTCAACAAAACCATATGAGCTCACCATTTCATCAAATTTTAGTACTATTGTCAATAAGCTTGCTTTAAACCGTATATAGACTTTTTAAGTTTGCAAACCAAGTGTTCTGAACCATCAACAATAGAACCTTCTGGTTGTCTTATATAAACTTCTTCCGATAAATTCCCATTCAGAAAAACTGTCTTCACATCCATTTGATGAAGCTCCAAGTCAAAATGAGCCACCAAAGCCATAATGATTCTAAATGAGTCTTTACAAGAAACGGGAGAGAAGGTTTCATTAAAATCTATGCCTTCTCTTTGAGTGAACCCTTTGGCAACCAACCTTGCCTTAAATCTCTCAATTTTGCCCTTCGAATCTTTCTTAGTCTTGTAAACCCATTTACATCCTATAGGTTTAAAATCATTACGTCGTTCTATAAGATCCCACACTCCATTATCACTCATAGATTGCATTTCTTCTTTCATTGCTGCAAACCATTTATCTAACTGTAGACTAGACATAGCTTCTTTAAAGGTTACAGGATCTACAGACTCACCAATATCATAATCAGATTCTCCAAGGTATACATAATAATCATCAGAAATCGTTGGACGTATTTTTCTAGTTGATTTTCTGATTGGAGTTTCAACAATTGGTTCATTAACTATAACATCAGATGAAGATGGTTACACTGGGATCTGCTTAACAATAGGTTCTTCAGACATGACTTCATCAGAAATACTTTCAGGCACTATCGTATTTTCTGACACTTGTTGTCTGGTCTCAAAAATAGGAGTAGACAAAATATTACTATGTCTACCAGTCAATGGAATAGAAGTAGATGATCTTGGTGTATAATCTTCCAACGGTTGAATATTCATATCATCTGTTGTATCCAATTCAAGGAACTTAGTGGTCATTGATTCAACCACTCTTACACTATGGGAAAGACAATAAAACTTATAACCCTTAGAATGCTCGAAATAACCAACGAAATACCCACGAACAGTTCTAGGATCAAGTTTCTTTTCATTAGGATTATAAATCCTAACTTCAGCTGGACACCCCCAAACTCGAATATGTCTAAGACTAGGTTTTCTCCCTATCCAAAGCTCAAAAGGAGTCTTCAATACAGATTTAGAAGGAACCCTGTTAAGAATGTACAATGCAGTCTTGATTGCTTCACCCTATAAAAATTTTGGTAAATTAGATCTACACATCATGCTTCTCATCATATCCTTAAGAGTGCGATTACGTTGCTCAGCAACATCATTTTGTTCAGGTGTACCAAACATAGTATACTGAGGAACAATCTCACAATCTTGTAAGAATTTTGCAAAAGGACCCATCTGTTGCCCTGAGTTATCATACTTGCCGTAATATTCTCCACCTCGATCAAACCTCACAACCTTATGAGTTTCCCAGTTTGCCTTTCTACTTTAGTCTTAAAGACTTTAAATCTCTCAAGTGCATTAGATTTTTCTTTGATTAGGTAAATATAGCCATATCGGGAATAATCATCAATGAATGTGAGAAAATATTTGTTGCCACACAAGGTAGTAGATTAGGGTCCACTGATATCTATATGGATAATCTCTAAAAGATCTTGACTTCGTATTGAACCATGTTTCTTAGTTTTGGTTAATTTACTCCTAATACAATCCATACAGGTTCCTATATCTTGAAAATCCAAAGGTGGTAGGATCTCCTCTTCAATCAATCTATCAATCCTTTCTCAAGAAATGTGACCCAATCTTCTATGCCATAACAATGAAGATTTTTCTTTAATTAAAAGTCTTTTAATAGCAACATTCTCAGTACTTAGTGAATATGTAACATTATTAGTAGTCAAACATAATTTATAAAGATTATCAACCAATACACAACTTCCAACAAGCTGGGAATTAAACAATAAATCAACCTTCCTATTTCGAAAATTAATTTCATATCCAAGTTTATCCAACAAAGAAATTGAAATTAAATTCCTCTTAAAAGAGGGAATGTAGGACCCGCCGCCACGAGTACCCCTGCTGCTGAATACTGGGAGGGTTTCTTATTAACAATCTGAAAATATGGGTACCCGCGACGGAAATCCTACAAAAAATAAAATCTGAAACCATACAATTCTGCACATGCGGAAGCTGAAATACATGCATCAACTGAATATATACATAAACTGTTCTGTACAATAGGCCCAATGGCCTTTTCATATATACATACCGTTCGGATACATCTGAAAACATACAAAAGATATATATGACCACACGGGTCCAAAACTGATATACATACAACTGAGATCGCGGTGTGCATGCGTGCCCTCTCCGTCAGCCTCGATCCAACCGCTCTTCGGAACAAGCACGAACACCTGAAAGGATGGAAGAATGAGGGGGATGAGTGATAAAGATCACCCAGTAAGCGCTCCCTACTTCCCTCAAAACCCAAGCAAGCACAAGCAATCACAATAATCAAACATACCTGGGCTTCGACCCTATTCATACATTTATGCGCTTGCTAAAATCTGAAAACTGAATACTGAATATCTGATTCATTCATTTACTGATATCACATTTATTCATGTCATGATGTATATGTCATGTCATGTTACTGAATATACTGTGGATGCATGCATCTGAATCTCTATCTGAATGTACCCTAATGTACCTACTATACTGATCAGACTTGGTGGAATACAGGGATTCGACATCCTGACCATGTGGGCTGAACAGTCTAGCTACTGGCTAGAAAGCTGAATAATAACTGCTGGACGATCTGACTGGTGTCAGAAGGCTGAAACTGTAATGCTGCTGAACATTCTGACTGGTGTCAGAAAGCTGAATCCCACAGATGCCCCCTCGTATTCACCCTAATACTCTCACCCGTACATCAGGTTCTGAATACTGAATACTACTGAATTCAGATCCCTTGATCCTCTCTGAAGCTACATGTGATGCTATGATATGCATATGTAGCTTATTATCTGATTTCATGCTTATCTGATGTTTATCTGAAGACAATTAGCCTTTTTCTGAATTCGCATGCTTAATTAAACCAATAAATAATCATTTTTCTGAAAATCTGCTAGTGCACGGGCGTGCACCTGGACGCACGAAACCGTACGCTGGTCGTGCGCCTGGTCGTGCAAGCTACTAAAATTTTGGAAACTATTCACTGAAAATGCTTACGCACGGGCGTGCATCTCGGGATGCACGAGCGTGCGTCTGGAAATCTGGCCGTGCCATGCAGGCACACTTGCCAGAAATTGCACAATTCACCAACCATAACACAATCAATTGCAAATTCACTTCAAAAGCATATCTCCAGCACCTCAATAAGCAATTATATGGACTCAGACTTCACATGCATCAATCACATAACATTCTACCATGAAAGCTTCTTGGTTTCTCTCACTAACATGACCAAGCTTGCATGCATGGATTAAAGATAGCAAATTTATCATCTCAAGCCATAAATCTCACCATACAAACATGCATCAACATCATCAGCATTTCAAACATCGAAAATTCAGCAAGAAAAGCTAGGAAAATGCGAGGAGAAGTGAAAGAACACTTACCTCTTGCCATGCTTCTGAAAACTAGCTTCCGAACAACTAATCTCTTTGCTCTCTTACCGGATTGAGAGCTATTTGCTGTTGGATTTCCTCTCTAGGAATGGGAGGAACTGAAAATGGAAGAGAGAAATTGGCTAAAATGAAAACGGGTGAGAAAAGAAATGACTTTCTCTCGGCTCTCACTTATATACTAAGCCATGGACGGGCGTGCACCAAGGATGCACGGGCGTGCACAAGGGAAAATGAACTTAATTCATTTCCTGCGCATTCATACGATCGAATCCTCCCGAAAGGATTCGTACGAAGGCCACACAGCTCTGAAAACTTACTAACTCACCCCTGAACTTAATTAGACTCCCAATCTCTTCCTGGATCTCGTTTCTAACCCCGAAATTCTACCCCTAAGGGCTTTCTAAATCTAGGATGCTACATGGAACATAAAATGTGCTTTCTAATAATAACTCATATCCAGTGTCTAAAACAAGTTTAATTGATCCAATGCATTGAACTTTCACATCTGCATCATTTCCAACTTTGAGTCTTGCTTCCCTCTCAGTCGGATTTTGCCTATTTATTAGGTCTTGCAAAGAAGTTATCACATGAACAGAAGCTCCACTATCAAGCCCCCAACTATTTCTAGGAACATCAATAAGATTAGATTCAAAACAAAGTAAGGCAGTACCTTGATCATTCTTCTTCTTCTTCTCTAACCAAGACTTGAACTTCATACAATTGACTTTCAGGTGACCTTGCTTTTTACAAAAATAACATTTCATCCCAACGTTTACTTATGGTTGATCAATCCCCTTTTTCTTGAAGCTAATAGCATTCTTAGGTCCTTGAAAAGTCCTTTGATTACGCTGCCATTTCCCGTTGACATAACCCTTTGAAAATCCAACAAGATTTGCAATCTCAGCCTTTTCAGATCTTAACTTTTCTGTCTCAGTCACACATTTAGAAATAAGATCATTAATGCTCCAATTCTCACTCTGAGCATTGTAAAAAGTTTTGATTTGGCTGAACTCTGATGGCAAAGAGTTAAGAGTGTGGTAGACAATGAAATTGTCATTAATGGGAATTTCATGAACCTTTAGCTTAGACTGTACACCAACAATCTTTAAAATAAATTCTCGAACCCCCTTTGTACTATCATATTTGGCCCTAGATAATTCACTCATCAACTGTGCAGCATCAGCATGATTAGACACTCGAAACTTTTGTCTAATACATGAAGGAATTCTTTTGTATTATTTGTCTCTAGTAGACCACTTAATAAATATTCAGCAATAGTCCTCCTCATGGCTAAGAGACTAAATCTATTAGACCTTTCCCATTTAGCATACCACTCCTTTTCAGCTACCGTACTCTCTTCAGCAGGTTTAAGTGGTTCATCAGCACGAAGGGACATATCAATATCAGTTATACCCAAAGCAAATTCTATATCGGACTTCCATTTGTTGAAGTTACTTCCAGTCAGGATTTCTATAGTGACATTATTATTGCTCACTGTAATATTAACTATTTGCAAAGAAAACCAATGTAACAAATTAGCATTATGGATAATAAAACAATTAATAGCTTTAAACCAAATAAGCTATTTGGATTCTAGGTGCATCACCATTATCTCTCCTTTGGGTAGAGAAAATGATATGCTATTAGAATTCTATCAGCACAAGTATCCATATGAGGACAAGTATCCATATAAAGACTAATATGACCAAATGATTTAGAAGAAATTATCCCCTTTGGGCAAACATATTCGTTCCAAATCACTGTTCATTCCTCACAAAACAAAATAATACACGTAATTAAATAAAAACAACCACCTTTGGGTGATTTGAATATACTCATAACCGATGTATTCCATAATTAACCTTATGTTATCGTCAATTTTAATACGTATAATAATTCTTTTGGAAAAAATTATATGAATTAAAACTGAAATCACATATCATGATCGAATGGAGAATTCAGTAAGTTTCAATGAATGCACCGCTTTGGCGATGAAACATTCTGACAACTCACAAAATTATCTTATGATATAACAACCTTGTCCAAATTAAGATTTCATGAGATATAAAAACCTCTGACAATATTTAGTCACTAAATGTTACATTAAAATTCAATGAACAACCATTCATATAAAAGCATATATACAAACAATGTGAATTTATAATGAGTGAACCCAAAATAGAGTTAAGAAGGCTAAAAACACACCCAAGGATCAAAGGATTAAGCAAATGGGCCATATGAGCTATCAAAACCTTCACACTCACCAGAAATAACATGGCAGGTGCCACCAAGCACGGGTAATGCCATGCACGTGCCTCCATGCATCGGAAGAAGCACCACACGCGCTGACAGGCACTAGAAGAGTGGCTCACGTGCTGCTATGCGCTTTAGTCGCGCTCATACACGCTTCCATGCGTTGATCAAACTTCTGGCGTTGACTGTTTTGACCGTTGACCAGTCAACGATTGTTGTTGACTGTTGACCAGTCCACTAGCATCTGACCTGGCAAGAGTTAACCGTTGACCAGTCAAACTGCCATGTCACATTGAACAATTGGTTCTGGTCCAATTATTCAGGTCAGATACTCTATACTCGGGTTGAATCCTCACACATAGGCCGAAATCATTTCTTAATTGAGCTGAGTCCAAGTTTAGTAATTGGGCCAAGATTATTCCTAATTGGACTAAACTAAATTAAACATCAATAACGGGCCAAAATATTTTCACAATGGGCTAAGTTAAAGTGGCAATGCATGGGCTTAACCTTTTATAATCCAACAGCCATAATTCTAAATTCAACGCATGCAACTTTTTCCAGCAACTTTTCCAGCAACTTTTCCAACCACTTTTTCAGCCACTATTTAATGCAAATGCAATTTTTTCCAAACATTTAATGCAAATGCAATTTTTTTCCAGCAACGTTTCCAGCCACCATTTAATGCAAATGCAATTTTTTCCAAACATTTAATGCAAATGCAATTTTTTCCAGCCAACATTTAATTCAAATGCAACCCTTTTTTTTTTTTTTTCTACTCCAACACAATTTGTTCAGCACAAACACGCAAAACAAATTCAACCCACTTAAATAGGATTCGATACACCCTTTTGCATCAACAGCAGCAATAACAGCATGAAGAACAAACAGAAAACAAAAAAAAAAAAAAAAAACAATACACAGATTCTATACTAGTATGTGATGGCTCTGATACCACAATGTTAGAATAAATTTAACATTGACATACAAATCAACTCCAACACACATATTCATTCACAACCATTATAGAATATTGTATAATAAATTTTGAGTATTTAGACATACTATTTGAACCATTATTGTTGTTGATCTAAAGTTATCTTACAATAGATTGATTATCAATCTTTACAGTGTTGAATCTTCCTGCTTCTGAGTACTCAAAGAGCAATAGAATTTAATAAAAAAAGTATATTGCTTATAATGTACTGAAACATGGGACCTAGCCCTATATTTATAGTAGGTTTATTGGGTCCTGCCATTAAAAGCCCAATAAACATTTATGAGTCCACATTATTAAAAGCTCAACCAAATTATTATATTATGGAATGTATTGGGCTATACACCAAATTGATTACAACAAGACCAATCAAAATATTTACTGAGCCATAATTTACCAATATTTTTCAAAACTAAAATAAATAATAATTAATATTAGCCCATAATCTTACAACTATTTCTTAAATTCTTAAATTGAACCAATTTTTTCTAATAGGAAGAATGTACATAAGGAGCAATGCATAGCTTTCAAATTCTAAAATTACACATATATCATCTTTGTGAGACTCTGAAAGTAAGCATCCAGAAGAATTTCTCTATTGTTCAACATTTAATTGAGCAACAGTGGAGGGTCAGTATTTTATATTATGTATATTTTAATTTCGATTTTATTTGTGTATAATTTGAATTTTGTATAATTCTATCAGGGTTCGCCCCCCAAATATCCTATCAACTATCCTTATTCATACATAGCTATTTTCGAATCTGAATAAATAATAATATTATTATTGTATGCCTCATATATATTCTAAATTTTATTGATAGAAAATATACTAGGTGATATCTTCCCTTGCAATAGGAGGTAGTAGCATCAACGATGGAAAAAGATTTGATGTGTAAGATTTGAACCATATTCTCTCCAAAACTTATTTAATGAAAATGATTTTGGAAGTAATGGCATTAATGTTGAAGTCAAAATCATGATATAGTTATTGGCTTCCTTCCATAAATTTGATTTAATTTTACCATGTCATGTTCCCACCCAAATGGAAAATTATTTATAAGTAATATGCATGAACAACTACAACACATAAGGTCTAGCAATGGATAATAATAATTAAAAAAGCCCCAAACTAAAACCAATACCGAATCAAACAACCTAATGGCCTGATTTCTCAATTTCAATTATTTGAATAATCCGTTCATATTGGACAATACATATAACCTGTCTTTGACATTGGTGTGTGACTTATGGACTTGTGATAACAATGTTTCCTAGTCATGATCAATGCGTAGAGCATTACATGCCCAAAATAAAATCGGATTTGTCACTAGAGAATACATCAAACCTGGTAGCTCTTTAGACCTTTTATTCAGTGCTTAGGAGAGTTAAAATGCCTTGGTTGTTTCATGGTTTCAAAATTTGGTAAATGCCTCAATCTAATGTGATAGAAATAGTTCTTAGTATGTTATCTCAATGATAATTAAACAAGCAATTAAATATTGTTAAAGTGTACCTTTTACCATGGATTTTGATTGAATTCAAGTAGTCAATTTAATGATTCATCTCCAATAAGTCATCATCTTCAATATTAAAATGATCCAGTACTTTCAAATTTCAACACTAAAATCTTATGATGGATTAGAGTTTATTTTAGTAGAATTTGGGAGAGTTACAATGACTTGGTTGTTTCATGGTTTCAAAATTTGTTAAATGTCTCAATCTGATGTAATTTTACTTTTGTTGATAATGTTAAAGAAATATGGAATGAGTTGAAAGATAAATACTCATAACAAAATGGGCACAAAATTTTTCAACTTAAAAAGGCTTTAGCTAATTTTAGTCAAGAACAAGACTCGATTAATAACTATTATAGGAGGTTAAAAGTTCTTTAGAATGAACTGTCAATTTATGATCAGATTTTGGCTTGTTCTTTTGGGAATTTGAAGAGGTTGATTGATTGACATCAACAAGATAGTGTTATATAATTTTTAATAGGTTTGAATGATGTGTATTCCAACATAAGGGACCAAATAATATTTTTAGATTTATTGACACCTATGAATAAAGTCTTCTCTATGATTTAATAACAAGAGATTCAATATAAATTGCTTAACAATAGGCCTTCAACAGAAAATATAGCCATGTTCTCCTATAAAACGGTAATAAGCCAAAATTGACAAACAAATTAGGTGGTATGTAGAAATAGAGTAAGATGTATTGAACTCAGTGTCATACAACAGGGCATACTTTGGAAAATTGCTTTAAGGTAGGAAATTTTGAACCTCTTATGTGTACCCATTATAAGATGACACACTATATAGTAGAGAAGTGTTATAAGCTAAATGACCATGCAATTAGGCACAAACTCTCGAACAAAGCTAAGGGCCTAAACTCTAGTGCATATGTTATTGTTACTAATTCAAATAAGGGTAATGAAGAAAAAGTGCCTTTAACTATTCATTACTTTGAAAATAGGCCTTAACTGTCTTTACTTTGAATGATCATTATTATCTCTTTTATGAATGTTCAAACCTTCACTTACAAACTCTTGTTTAAACTCTAAGAACGAGCATTGACTTTTTGTTACTTGACCGTTTGCTTCGACACTTTCTCACAATTGTTAATCTAGCTAGGGATATTTTTGTCACTTATATGAAAAGTCATACTATGCTTTAGCATGGACATTCATTGAAATCTAGTCTATGTGGTAGGAATAATCATACCTATACTTGGGATGAAAACTCAATTGTGAATTTAAAACCCTATTGACTAAGGAATGATTGTTCCTATCTTTAAAAGGGTCATTTTATAAGAGTCATTCCATCGTGTTTGTGAAGGCTATTTTTTGTCAAAAACTACTTAGCCAAAAATACTAACTATGTCCCAAAACATTTATTCCAACTAACTTTAATCAATGTTAACATTATAAACACATGCCATAATCAAACCACATGGCAATTCAACCATTATGTTTTCACATACATATGCTTCTCCATCATATAAACATTTTCTTAAATGGATCATTTATGAAACCGACATAACGTGTTTATCATATCATCAATCATGATTTAACAACATATTACACAACAACAAGGTCCTAATTTCTTCAATATCCATTGAAGTATATAAACCAAAACATGATCTCCTACTTACTTGGTTGCCTAATGGTACATTTCAATATTGAATCTTCTTTTCTAATGTCTTTCTTCCTTTTCTGACATTTGAAACTAGTGAAATCACAAATATAAGTGGTTTGAATTAGATTACTGTTGAGATGGTCATTCTCCTTAATAGAACGATTGTTCTCCATTTAACTCTTTTATGACAAGACGTGCTATCTAACTCATCTAATTGACACTTGTTGAATAGTTATTCACGCTCTAGAGGGACCATTCAACACCCTGTATCTTAAATTCTTCAACTTAACCATCTTTTTTTTTTTTTTTTACTTCTTACACATTAACATTAATTGAAACTTAATATGAAATAAAAAAAATGAGCATGATACACATGTGGGTATTACATAAGTGCTCACAAGCATTCGATTCAATACATATGATTAAGGCATATGATTAAGCACATGAAGTGGTTTATATCTATGATGTGTGGTAAGTCTCATATCGTCTGAAAATGGGTCTTTAGGGTGGTTTATAAAGGTGTAGGTGCTCTCACTTGGCAAACCGGTTTTCTAAGTTGAGTTCTATCTCGTCCTGTAACATATCAATCTGCTTATTCACTTTCAACTGTAGTTATATTCTTCGATGGGAAGAATGTATACAAGGAGCAATGCATAGCTTCCGAATTCAAAAATTACACATACATCATCTTTGCTGGAATCCGAAACTTAGCATCCAGAAGAATTTCGCTGTTGTTCAACATTTAATGAAGCGATAGCAGAAGGATAGTATATTATATTCTGTATATTTTAGTTTCGATTTTATTTGTGTGTAATTTGAATTTTGTATATTTCCATCAGGTTTGTGCCTTGAATATCCTATCAACTGTCCTTATCCATACCTACGTCTGAATTTGAGTAATTGTATGCCGGGTCTGTATTCTAAGTTATATTGTCATAATTCACTGTGGAATTTAATTATATTCAAGAGTCGAGCCATAATTTCTCCAACTACACCATCTAAGCTCATTAAATGAAAACGATTTTGGAAGCAGTGGCATTAATATTGAAGTCAAAATCATGATACGTTTATTTGCTTTCTTCCACATGTTTGATTTAATTTTACCATGCTCCCACCCCAATGGAAAACTATTTATAATTAATATGCATGAGGAAGAACAGCACATAAAGTCTTGCAATGAATAAAAAAAAAAAAAAAAACTATTTGATTATTAAATACTATTGATTGTTATGAGTCAATTATTGGACTAGAGCTACATATAGAAAATAAGCTGTCAGTTGATTATCACATTGACCCAATAAGATCAATGAATGTTTGAAAAAACAAATTATAATGGTTTATGAAGTTAAACATATATTAAAGATCAATGAATCAAAGGAAAGAGGAAAAGCTTATTACTCAACTACATGGTAAGATGGAAAACTTTTCAAAGCACCATGAAAGTGAAAGTTAGGTAGCATAATTCAATAGAAAACAAAAGCATCACCTTGACAAGAACCCTCCTTGTTCACATTACTCAACGTCGTGGTGGATGTCTTCTTCTTTTATTTATTATGTACATGATTTTATATTTATTTTATGTATTTAAATAATATATAATATGGCCAAATTCCAAGTAAAGAGTGTGGGAATGGTAGGAATATTAAATTAGATTAGAAAGGGCGCTGTATTAGGCCTTCCAGTGTTTCCTCCTACAAAATTTCTATAATTAAATAATCTATTAAGGATGTTTAAATTATCATCCATCCATCTAATGTTAGTTTCCAGTTGGAATTGGAATTCGAATCTTTTGAACACGACATAAGACAAAACTTACCATTTTTTAATTTACGTGATTGTGTTCACCAAATTGTCTGTTTTGTTTTGAGTTGTTTTTGGCTGGTATTTTGAGAGAGATTGAAATAAGAGGGAGATTGACAAAAGACAGGTGCACAGTTGAAACAGAAGATCAAAAAGTGTCATCAGTGCAGTTACTGTTATGTTGATTCTTTATTGATTCAAATACGTTTTACCATCCTCATGCAAATTGTAAGTTCTTCTGTTTCCATTTCTTCATGATATCAACATGGAAAACTCATGTAGGTTCCTCTTCTTTCTTGTTCTTTCAGCTCTTTTTAGGTTGATTTCAATTGGGTTATTTGTTTTTTTCCCACGTCGTGTCATGTTTATTGAATTGGGTGTCGCATAATTTTTTGCTTTTGCTGTTCCTTTTTGTGTGCTAATTCATCAAGAGTTCTATGAAATGGGTTCTACTTATTTTTTTCGCTTTATGTGTTTTTCTGGTTTAGTTTGTCATGGATGATCTAGAATCATCATAAGTTAATAAATAAATATATTATTATATGTTTTTTCCTGGTTTAGTCTGTGATGAATCATGCAATTATGGGGTTTTGGATGATTAACTGTTCAAAAGACTTTTGATCTTCCCCTCTTTCTTCTTTGAGTGGTTGTAAATTCTTTCAATTTTGATGTTTGATAGTAGTTTTCTGTAAATTTGTTAATTATTGAGTTGTAGATGGAGGATGACGAAGAAGACTTGTGATTCGGATTTGTGGATTGAGGAATAAAAGCTATTGCTACTAACTTTTGAAGATGAGGTTTGGAGACAAGAAAGATATAAGGCCTATTCTTATAAAAATTGGGGTAGCGATCACTCTGTCTGTAGCAGGCTTTCTTTATTCTCGCCTTAGAAGTAAAAGACCTAAACCCTCTTTACCACCTCCATCTTCCTTGCCTCACAACTCAGGTTTAAATTTCTTCCTTTTCAATACCTCGTTTTGTTTCGATTACGATTTTGATTTGGGATTTGACTTTTTATTCCTCATGGTGTCATGTCAAATGTACGTTTTAGGTTTTAATGGCGACCTTGAATCAAGAGGAAGAGCTATTTGTGAAGATGATGCAAGTTCCTGCAGCCTTTTTTCAAAAAATGTTAGTTCTGCCCAGTTACTGTTCTCCTGTTAATTCCTTTTTACGTTTTGCTTATAATGTTTTTGCAAGTTAAAGGCGAGTGTGCTTTTCAGATGCAAGGTTTTACAGTTCTAATGGAAGGCCTATTGAGTTTATGAACTAATTAAACATTGAGATCCTAAAATATGAAATTTTGTTTTCATCTGCCAAGAGTTTAGAATCTGTAATGTCATAAAGAATTTCAGTTAGCTTAAATTTTTATCACTATGCTGAATGGTGCCCTTGTCATGATTTGCCTTTTGGAATTAAGCAATGATATCTGCTAAATTTTCCTGCTTTTCTCTTGCAGGAAAACTCTTATGAGCTGAAGGCCACTGTTGATAATTCTATGGTTGATCTTTCGCCAAGCAGTAGACATCGTGGGGATAACGATGGACTCCTCTTGCCAGAGTCTAATGATCTTGTGAAGGAATATGACTTTGCTAGCTCCAATTCTGGGAAAGAAGCAGAAACTCCCAGGTCAGATATAGAAATTCCGAGAGTGTTTATGAGTTCAGTGATAGGTGAATATGATCAAGAGGTCAGGCGATTAACAAACATGGTTAAAATGCTCCAAGAGAGGGAAAGGAATCTTCAGATCCATTTACTTGAGTATTATGGCCTCAAAGAGCAAGAAACAGCTGTGATGGAGCTCCAAAACCGATTGAAGATAAACAATATGGAGACCAAACTTCTTACTCTCAAGATTGAGTCCTTACAAGCGGATAACAGAAGACTTGAGGCACAAGTGGCTGATCATGAAAAAATTGTGGCTGAATTTGAAGCTGCAAAATCACAAATTAAGGTTCTCAAGAAAAAATTGAAGTCCGCAGCTGAGCAGAACAAGGAACAAATCTTAATCCTTCAGAAAAGGGTTGCTAAGATGCAAGAACAAGAATACAAGTCTTCTGCAAGTGATTCAGATACTTTGGCAAAACTACAAAGGCTAAAGGTTTTGGAGAATGAGGCAGAAGAGTTGAGAAAGTCTAACATGAGATTGCAACTAGAAAATTCTGAATTGGCTAAGAAGTTGGACTCCACCCAAATGCTTGCTATATCTGTGATGGAAGATCCAGAGGTAATTAGCCAATTTGCCATAAATTTTGTTATGTTTCTATTCGAGACTGTTATTGAATTTAAATGTCAGGCACATTCCGTTGCAGATGGAAGCGCTTAAGGAAACAAGTGAGCGATTGAAACAAGAGAACGAGTCTTTGACCAAGGAAATTGAGCAACTACAGGCAGATAAATGTGCTGGTGTTGAAGAATTGGTTTATCTCAAATGGATAAACGCTTGCTTACGATATGAGCTGCGGAATTATCAGCCACCAGCTGGTAAGACAGTTGCAAGAGACCTCAGCAAAACATTAAGTCCTCGATCCGAAGACAAAGCCAAGCAGCTAATAGTTGAATATGCAAGTAGTGTAGGAGGTAACTCGACAGATTTTGAGTCTGAGTGGTTATCCTGCCAAACGTCCTATTCCACTGACTCAGAAATCCCTGATGATTCTGCTGAAAAGTCATCTTGTTCCAAGACCAATAACTCAAGCAGAAATAAATTTTTAAAGAATCTTAGGAAACTTGTACTCGGAAAAGATGTTAGTAGACAAAATCGGGCTTCATCCGCACCCTGGGAAAATGGCGATTCATTAGGTGTTTCAAGTTCAACAGGAACAAATACAGCTTCAACTTCCGAGGCACAGAGTAATAAAGTTTCTAATGTTTCTCGGAGTTCATATAGGCATTCTTTTGACATTCAAAGTTTGGGAAGGGCAAAAGAATACGATCCGGTTTATGAAGGAAGTGAGTACCAGCCATTTACTATACATCGAGCCAGAACCAGTGATTTGGCAGTAGAAAATCAACTTGAACATGATGCAGACTTGATGAAATTTGCTCGAGTTTTGAAGAACAATAATGTCGGGGGGAAAAAACTAAGGAACTCCTTATCATGCGATTTTTGCTAACAAATAAATCCTCAGTTCTTCTGTTGTTTATATGTTTAACTCTCAATAATTTCTAGCTTCTAAGTCTTGTAATGGTGAAATATCACTGTAGCATGTATCTATTAGAAATACTCAGAAACTAGTTTTTTTTTTTTTTTTTTGTTTACCAGAATTAAGTCACCCAAAGAAGTTGATTCAACCGCTTATATATCAATACAAGCCACAATGTTCTGTACAGATTGCCAGGGTACCTCATTTGGACATTACGTAGCAAGAATTCAATTTTTAGCCAAAACCCCGCTTCTATTTCATCCTTTTCAAGTAAAAACAAAATAGAATTTCCTTTTAAAACGTAATTAAAAGAATTTTTAATTTCCGAAGTTATTGTGTTTGATAAAATTTTAGAATCAAGAATCAAGATATGGTAGGTGTAATGCAGTCACAAGGCCTTGCAAAGTCTCTACAGGTGAGCCACTAACTTGAAACTGCAGAAGGTTTTTCTATTTAATGTAATGATTTTCCAGCACCTTGCTCTGAAAAAGGGGAAGGAAACAATATGTATACATGTAGTTTCCAAAGTACAACAAAAGATCCACCAGAAAACAATTTTCTGGACTACTTTCTAAGTAGTTTCACAAAAGATCAAATGACAGTTTCTTTATGAATCATATCCACTTTGATGTAGAACGACTTGAAGGATAAGTTTCGATCGACACACGACCCAAAGGAGCAATCGATGAACGATTGAAGATCGACACACGTTCTGAAAAACAATCGACTAACGATTGAAAGAGAACTAATCTCTAATTTGTATTTGAATAATATCTGAAAACTGAATTACAATGAATATTTAAACCATTTATATAAACCCTTAATAATTATCAAAATATAAATTAAAATATAACTAAAATCCTATAATATCCCTAAACAATATAATATAAATAAAATATCTAATTTTTATTAAAAGAGAAATCAAAATCAAATAAAATTTCTAAATAATCTAAATTTTCCTAGACTAGATATTAATTGAAATTTGAATTTTTCCTCTAATATGAAATCCTAGATTCTTTGATGGGTCCCAAATCACACTTCTATTACGGTTTTCTGAATTATAACTATAATAACAAAAAAAAGGTAAATTCTGCATGTTACCACATCCAGGAGGTGGTTTTTCTCAGAATTAAACCAGTATTTCGTGACTCAACAAGCTGCAAATATGGTTTTATCAGAGAGGTGCGCATCAGTTGGAAAAAGGAAAGGGGGTGGGGTGGCAAGAAATTTGAATAAAAGGGCAAAACAAAGGTATTTATGTCCCAATTAGAGGGGCTAAATCATTTCAGTAGTTTTTCTATCTTTCTTGTGCTAATCACTAAGTCTAAAATTGTATATTGTCTTACGATAGCTTGGTCTTGTTTCATTCCCGCAAGCTTGTCGGTTTGGTTTGGTAAGTTTTAAGTGATAGAGACGTCTTGTATGAATCAATTATTCTACCACTCACACTAAAAACATTTTTAAAGTGATAATGGAAATTGGGATAACCAGAATCTCAATTGCTATCTGTAATAGTATTAGATATTTCTACTAAATTGCGTATCATCAATTTACGACATTGAATTGTATGAGGTTTGAATCATGCAATGTCTCTAGCCTTTCCTTGAGATATATTTTCAATTTTGACTTTTCAAAGATGGTATCCTCCAACTGTTTGCCATTTAGACCACAAAGATTGTGTCCTCCTTGTATCCATAAAATACTTCTTCAAGTGTTTGGTGGACACTAGCAATTTCCTCTTTTGCTTGATACTTGCCTTAAAACATGGGGAATGTATACTTAATAAATACAAATTTGAACATACAAAAAAAGTTAAAATTATACATTAAAGAATTAAGATATTAAAAGACCAACTAAAAACCAATAGACCAACTAAGTTATTAGTTTACCACATGACGTACTTGGAATCTAGTGTGTTTGTATTAGACACCAGTAAATTTACTTGTCCTCAAGACTTGTCAAATTGCTAGCTCATCCTTGTGACTAGTAAGAACATATCTTGATCCGTATCAAATGCTTTTTATTTCAATATTCGCTTTATTCTATTAATCTTCATAAAATATAAATTAGCCATGAGATATTGAGATCTTGTTAAAATATCCCTAACACCATTGAAAATGTCCAAAAATTGACATATTGCATCTACTTTATCCCATTCTTATCGTGAGGGAAAAACTTTTATAAATATCCCTTATTATAATTGTATCGAGGGAAAACCTCTCTGACTGCCAAAACCATATACAACATTTTGATTGTATTGTTCCACCTAATCACACAATAAAAAATGAGTTTCCTTTCTTTTACGTTGCATATTCTACAAATGTTGCAAATTCTTTTTGCCCACTCTCACTCGCTCATATGAATTTTTCATTGTCCCTTACTTTGTCTATAATTTTCCTAGTTTCAACCATACTATCTTGTACAAGAATGTTAACAATGTCATCGAGATGTAAAGAGTTCACTGGAAATGTAACCATATAGTGAAATACAAATAAAACTCAACCAGCGTCTCAAAACACTTTATTCAAGATCATGTCCTAGTGGTATATACAAAAAATAAAAGTTATCAAACATAAGGTATTTGATGCAAATGAAATATCTTATACCCAAAAGTGATGAATCTCATGTTAATCTACCATAGATTTGATACACTTCTCAATATAACTAATAACTATTGTATTGATAGTCTTTCGAAAAAAAAGGCTATATTAAGCTAATGTCAAACTAATTTGATTAATGTATTAGGATCTATGATGATCTCATCAAAGGATTATATGCACCTCCTTCCATTGGAGTATTTATTTCATAGACATTTAGGTTATTATTTATATAAAATCTTCTAGCAAGTTAGTCTAGTGAACATACAATTAACATGCAATGATATGTTGTATTAGGTTGACACAAACAACCTTGACACATAAAATTTGTCATTACCTTTCGGTAAAATTGCTCAACATAATAATACTCTTACTATATTATTTATGCCTTAGGTTATGCTAATACTAGGTCTATAAACGCTTTTAGAATGATCATCAGGGTTTTCACTACCAAGATACATATTGATACCCTTGTTATAGTTATATCATTATAAGGGCATTTATTTTACATGCATGTAAACATATGCACTTATAAATAAAATGTTAATTTTTGCATGAGCATGATATAACATAGACATATATTGTCAAGAAGATTGGTTCTAAAGCACCAATTTCAATAGAGATCAAAGATCAAATTCATTTTGTTGAAAGAGATCAAGATTGAGTAATTATATGATGATTGGTGTAGAAAGATGAGCAGATAAGGGTCATATAGCCTAAAGATAGATTTTCAAATGGTAGATGCTATTCTAAGGTTTAGACATTAGGTGTATTTCCCTTGAAATGATGAAATAAGGGAGAAGATTCTAGCATAGACTTATAATGCACTTTACACCACCCACTTCGAAAGTGTAGAAATGCACCAAGATTTAAAGAAGAGTTTTTGATGATTTGGTATAAAGAGAGATATAGGTGAGTATGTAGCTAAGTGTTTTGCCTATCAATAGGTTTAGGCATAACACTAGCGACCATTTTGAATGCTACAATCTCTTAGCATATTGGAGTGAAACTGAAACCACATATTAATGGATTTTGTGGTAGGTCTCCTAAGAGTTTCAAAGTGGATACAACATGCTTTAAGTCATAGACAAATTGACAAAGTCAACACAACTATTATAGATTAACTACATTAAATTTATGTCAGGAAAGTAGTGAGATCATATGGAGTGTCAAGAATATTATTTCAAACAAGGATATAAGGTTTGAATTCACATTTTGGAAGAATTTTCAAAGATCCTTGGGTATAAAGTTAATGCTTAATATTACATATCATTCTCGAACTATACATAATAAATATTCTTTTGTATCATTCTTGTACTATATTCAGACTATTGAGAATACCATAAATATAGACATTATGATTATTGAGTCGAATAATAAAAAAACTTTAGCTTTGCATTTATTTCTTTTACTTGTTTCACCATAAATATAAAACTTATTTTATTATTTATAAAATTTTTATTAAAAAATAAAAAATAATTTTTTAATGATTAAATTTAATTATTAATTTTGCTCGTTAGATCAATAATTAAGTTTTAGAAAATCGAAAAATAAAACTTTGTGTATGATAAAAACCTTGCGTGGGAACATATCCTTTGGCCTAAATATTTTATTACTACTAATTCAGCCACGAAATCAATGAGTCCGAATACACGTGTCAACTTCAGAACGCAAGTAGCAAGTGAAAAATACTCGCACCAAATCATCCGTACATATTCTCCGTACTAGACAACACCACCTCGTCGTTACATAACAAACAAAAGAATCTGAGATCCTCTCCCTCCCACTTTTTCACCTGAAAACGCAGCGTTTTAGTTCTTTTCTTCCACGTGTCACTCTTCGGAAGCGAGTGTACTCTAATAAGATACACTCTCACCGTCCTCAATATAACTACCTCTCGTTCTCTCTGTAACAAACAAAACACACAAAACAGACCGCTCCCGCTTGCTATCTCTAAAACCTCTCTTTCTTTGCGTTGAGGGTTTTACTAAGCATCATTCATTTCTGAGTAACAACAAGAAAAATGGCGAGTCCTGATCCTGTGCAGCGGGCTGCACTGTACGTCGGTGACCTCAATGCGGACACCACCGAGTCCGACTTGAAAGAAGTTTTTCAAACGATGGGACCTATAGCCTCCGTTCATCTCTGTCGCTGCGCAGTCACGGGGAACAGTCTCCGTTACGCTTACGTCAACTTTCATAATCATTCTGATGGTAAAATAAAATAAAGGAAAGAGATTTTAAATTTGTTTCTTGAGTTTTTGTATGCCCTGTTCTTTAGTTCGTGCTTGGGGTTCTTCGATTTCTTTCTTGTGAAAATGTGAGTATGTTTCTGGGGATTTTGTTTTTGTTGTGGGTTCTTTGTTCTTCTCTCTTAGGAACGCTTGTTTCTATCTGCAGATGTTCTCTCTGTTTTGCTTTTTGTTTTTTGGGTTTCTTTACTTTGTTCATTTAGTATCTTCTTGTGTGTGTGTTTTTTCTCGTTTTTCTTCGGTGATTTTTTTTGGGGTTTCGTTTGTTTTTTTTTTTTTTTAATTCTTAATATTTGTACCCTGTATATATTTCTTGGTAGGGTTATTTCTAAAAATAGGGTATTTCTTCAAATGTTATAATTGTATTGCATATCGTGATGTTGTAAATAGAAAGGTAAAATTGGTAAAAGGCAAAGCAGTAACAAGAATGCTTATAATCATATATTAAAGCTTGCCTTTTAATGTTTTTATTTTTTATATCCTTTTCTTTATGGTTTGATCTGGTTTGTTTTCTTTTGTTTTTCTTCCTTTGATTTCGATCTCAAGCATTGGAGAATTTATGTGTACGTTGGGCTTGTGTGTTCTTTTCGTTTGTGAATTTTTTCTTTACATTTCTTTTCTTTCTGGCTTTTGTTCTGGGGTTCTATCTTGAAAATGGTTTTCTTGAAAATTTTTTGTTTTTGTTAATTTATATGTCTTCTCTTTATTTTATTAACAACTATGGTTCCTGTTTTTCTTTATATGATTCTTGCTCGTAAAATGATTTCTTTGTGAAATTACTGTTTTGTTGGAAACTGAGTTTATTCTTGTTAATGAGCTCATTTATAAACAAATGGTGCTACTTTGCTGTCATAATTTTCTCTGATTTGTTCAGCATCTAAGGCTATGGCATGCTTGAACTACACTGACTTGAAGGGAGTACCAATGAGGATAATGTGGTGCCAGAAGGATGCTTCTCTAAGAAAATATGGCACCGGTAATCTCTTTGTCAAGAACTTGGATCCTTCAGTCAAAGGCACTTGCTTGCTGGGTTTGTTTTGCCGGTTTGGAACTGTACTCTCTTGTAAGGTGGCTGAAGAAAATGGAAAAAGTAAGTGTTTTGGGTTTGTTCAGTTTGACTCGGAGGAATCAGCCACTGCTGCTCGTACTGCTCTGCATGATACTGTATTTAGTGGAAAGAAGTTGTGAGTTTCTGTTTCTCATGGTCTTTTTGTCACGTATGTCGTGAATACCAAATTCTCTAATATTATAATGATTTCTCGTTGAACTTCAGATATAAATTTGGTATTGATAGTTTATGTGCTTGGCAATCTCTAAGGCTTGTTTTAGTTATTATTATCTTACAAAAGTTTCTATTTGCTGCCCTTTTTCCTCAGATATGTTTCAAAATTTGTTAAGAAGATTGACAGGTTGGCCATTGCTGAAAATTTAAAATTCACCAATTTGTATGTGAAAAATTTGGCTGAAGACATGACAGAGGATGCCCTTCATGAGATGTTTTCTAAATTTGGGAAAGTTTGTAATGTTGTCATCATGAAGGATGGGAAGGGAAGCTCAAGAGGCTTTGGATTTGTCAACCTTGAGTCATCAGAAGATGCTAGAAAGGCTGTAGGTGTCTTGAATGGTGCACAAATAGGTAATTATCAAACTTGGTATATCTTTTTGTATTGTATTAAATTGTATGCATTGTGCGGTGAACAATCTTTGTAATGGTAAAATTCATTTATTTTCAGGTTCAAAGATTTTGTTTGTAGGAAGGGCTCAAAAGAAAGCTGAGAGGGTAGAGAGATTAAGACATGAACTTGAGAATACATACAAGTCCCAAATTCATAAGTTGAAGGCCTCAAATCTGTATGTGAAGAATCTAAGTGCCTCTGTTGATGACAAAAAATTGCTAGATCTTTTTGGTGGTTTTGGAAAGATAATCTCTTCAAGAGTGATGCGCAATAATGATGGAACAAGTAAAAGATTTGGCTTTGTGTGCTTCTCCACTCCTGAAGAAGCAAAGAATGCCTTGAATGCACTTCATGGTGAGTACAATTTAACTGTATCTTCTTTCTGCCATATTCTTTTTCTGGGTTAATTGATTCTATTGTAATAGACATGTGAGTTCATATTTCAATAGGGGCCAATTTTGAAGGAAGGATTCTATATGTGGCAAAAGCACAGAGTAAAGGAGATCGATGCAAGGAATTACAGAAATTCTATGCACATGTTCCAGTTCTGCCTGCATATCCTCCGAACTGCGGTGTCAGTCCTCAATACAGCTCTTTTTATTGCAGTTACAATCCTTGCTCTTCTCCTTTCCCTCCACTGCGCCAGCCATCCTTATGTCAACCTTACTCAACAAAGCATTATCAACAATACAGTTCCTATTATGTCAGTATATTGCTAAATCCTTTCTGCAACTACGCTTCGATAGCCACCATTCTTTCTGATTCTGCTCTTAACTATATCACAGGTTCCAACAGGACAGACTCATCTGGGGAGCCTTGGGGATGCCAGGAACTGGTTCTGCCAAGACCCAGTATGTTTCTAGCTATCTTCAAGGAAAAAAAGAAATTTTCTTTAATTTCACTCTTATAATTCTTTCTATTAACTGACTGGGAAGTGATATATCATGGAATGATTGAACTCTTACAAACACAGAGTTCTCCCATTATTTGTTTATGGAAGGCTATAAACTGATATCCATGATCTTGGATACATGTATAAACTATTTCTTAGTAGCTGCTTAACAGAGCACTTAGTTTCATCTCGGTTTCTTATTTGTCCCTTTTTGTGTGTTAATATTTCCCCCTATACACTGTTTCATTTTCTCACTTTCCCACCTTTTGTTTTGCAGGCCTTGACATATTCAATCTCTACTGTTTGCACCCAAGATCAAAACCGTGGGAAGTATAAGGGTCAGCAATCTGGAAACAAAATCAAGGTGAGTAAAATAAGTGGATCTGCTGAAAGTGCGTCCAACAGAGCAGCTACTGGAAGTCATGCTGTGGGGACTTTTCCTGTGAACAGCAGTTGTAAGACTGTGGATGTTAAATACGACATTGAGGTTTGTCATTCTTAACTCTTTGCGTTTCTGTGAACATGGGTTTGTGCTATGAGTTTTGTGATTTATGTCTGCTGATGGATTACTTTTTCTCTCGCTAGCCTGAATGCATGACAAATATAACTGGACTGTGGAATGGTGCTAGTAACTCTGAGGCAACATATCCGCAAAACTCACCAAATTGCTCCATTGGAGCAACTTCTGGAAGTCATGCTGTGGTGAGATCTTCTTTGAGCAGCAAGAATAGAACTGGGAATGCTATCTGCCACCTTGTTGATAAACTTCAGGTTTGTGATTTTCAACTTTAATTTTTTTTGTTTATATACCAGTTGTTAAGGCAAGATGCAGCCCTATATCTGTGTGAGTATGATTTATGCTATGAACTAATGGTCTATGTCCGCTGATGGAGGTTTTTCCTCTCTATCTAGCCTGCGTGCATTACAAAGATAACTGGACTGCAGTTGGATATGAGCAACTCTGAGACAATGAATCTGCAAAACACGCCAAATTCCATGGCCAAACAAGCTAACAGCAAGAACTCACCAAATTCCCTTGCTGAACAAGCCAACAACATGGTTCAAGTGTTAAAGGAGGCAAATGCTAGGAAAAGTGCAGATGGTGTTGCTTAGCAAAATTCTGTCAACTGCTTGAGCTACTAGCCAGTGGCATAACACAGTTCTTACATGCTCACAACTCAAGTTTCTGTCAACAAATTTTCCCACTTGTGTACAGCTGATTTGCAAAATTTTGCTAAATTGCTATTTTGATCTTACCGTCAAATGTCGTCTGGTGGGATCAGTGCCAGTATACTTGGCACCATCAGATATGAATAGAACATGTAGATATTTTCTCTACTAATATGAGATCCTTGTTTCCTTTCTATAGTCATTTATTAGCTTGTGCTTTGTTTGGTTCTTGAGTAGAATGAGGCTTTGCTCGAGTATGAATGATAGACAATAGAATTCCTCATCAACATAATTAGTAAAACAAGCTTTTGATTCTTAGTATCAAGATAGCCATCAAATACGGATATGGAACTAGCAAAGGACTAAGATTAACTGAAATGAAGAATCAACAACTAGATAAAATGCAACAGTACTTTTGATTTAGAACTTGATATCCTCTTCAATTGAGAGGCATCCCCAGAACAATCAATGCATGGCAATATCCTGATTCACAGCCTGAGATGAACACTGTCCCAAAACACATGCCGAGATGCATTGGAACATGTTCCTGGTGAATGGTGACTTTGGATTGACAAAAATACTGTTGTTTCCATAGTTCCTGTTCTACGGCAACCTTGTTCCTTCCACAAAACCAACCAAAAAAAAAATATTAAGATTAACAATCATTCAATGCTCCTATGATATAGCACTTAACAGATTCTGCACATACCTTGAACTGAGGGATTTTTGACCAGAGCATAAAGGGGCCGCAGAATATCAAAGATCACAAGTCTTAGACCAGGAAGTTGCTTTTGGAGACCTGAAGCAGAGGATTTGAGCTTCTTGTTAAATTGTTGGGCATCTGTTTTGATTCTAAAGACACACCTTCTCATGGAACCCAAATTATTAAAGTTCTTACTGCAGGAAGACAACCCAGTGGTGACAGTGAAGTCACTCCAAATTTCCTTGCTCCCAAGCTATACGTGGTCTGTATCCCAATCAAAGCAGCCAATAAGCCTTAACTTTCTTGCAACTTTTATCAGGAATTATAGCATTTTAATTTGAGAAGATACCTTAATAAAATCTGAGAATATGCTGACAAGGATTGAGCTATTTTGTTCAGGAGCATAGACTTTGTTACGTAAAGGACTCACATGCTATGTTTACTAGCTGTGACTGATACTCCTTATAATACTGCAACAGCTGAGACAATGGGATTACATGCTGCAACAAAAAGCAAGGATAATATTCTTTTTTTTTTTTTGAAAAGAAATATATATCTAAAACACTAGATAATATTCTTTTTTTTTTTTTTGAAAAGAAATATTTACTGTTGTAGTGCTTTAGATAAATACATGTTTGGTCATTATTACTGGAAAATTTGTAATAGTGAGACTTAAATTGATTGTGAGTTTTATTTTAAATTAAATTGGGTTAAAATAAATTGATCTATTAGAAGATATTTAATAGTTCATAAATAATTAATATAAATAAAATAAATTAATATGCTAAATTTTATGTTGTGATTATTGTGATTAAAATTATGAAGAAGGCTTGAAGCCAAGTCTCCTTAACAGAAGTGGTGAACAATTGTCGATTGGTTACCAAACTTCTTTATAACAAAATTGTTGAGTTTGTTGATATAATGAGTCTCCTACTTCATAAAATTTTTATTGAAGAAATATTGAATGGTAGTCAAAATGATTGCATCTTCTTTAAATTATTTGTAATATTATATATATATATATATATATTTTTTGTTAGAGTATTTTATGGATATATTATTAAACATTTTCATAAAATTGGGGAAGTCATAACTATGTTGGTAATTAAAAAGGAGATAATATCATTAATATTATTTTATAAATTTTGATTTTGGTCACATTAATGTTCTACAATACAATTTAATTGCGTGAGAGAGTTAGATTTGAAGTTTTTTTCTCTCTCTTATCAAAATTTCATGTCACAATAAAGGTGTATTTTATTATTATTAAAAACATTAAAGCCCCATGTTCAAAAAATTAATACGACATAAATCATTTTTCTATTTAAGGATAGTAGAAAGATGTATCTTAATGTGAAAGAGTTTTATAATTTAATTGATTATTATTACCAAAGTGGTTAATCTAATGAGTTTATAAAATTTCATTTTCATATATTTTAGAGATGTCTATAATTAAATATGCAATTATTCTGCCTAAAGGTGTTTATTATGTATTTAGTTTAGAAATTTCACAAAAAACATGTTGTTATGAATTGACTAATTCAAGTGGTCTATTCACCCAAAGGTGGTATATTTAAGTTGCTTGAAATAAATTCTCTAGACTGTTTTATGTGGAGAATTCTAAGTTGTATGTTATGCATTCTGCCCAAAAAGTGTTTATATAATGATATGCTTGAATTCTCATTGGTGGTACTCATTTATGGCTTTTAAGTCATAAGATTGTTCTATCACATGTCAATGATATTATATTGTTTAATCCTTTTTCAATCGTCTTTTTGTCAACAACAATATGGTTGTTGTAGAAGTTTTGACAAGTTCAAACTTTAAAAGTTGGAAGAAAGCATGAAGTTTGTTATTAAGATGATAGATGTGGATCTAGCTATGACTACACCTAAGCCTGTAGATCTTATAGATACCAGTACTGATACATAAAAGCAAGCTCATGCAATGTGGATGAAATCTAATTGTATGTGTTATTTGACAATTAAAAAATTGATTCTTGAGCATTTACTCAGTGGCCTACCTAAGACTACTATTGCAAAGTTTCCATTGGATGTTATAGCACAAAGGTATAAGGTTTTCATTGACGTTGAAATAGGTACGCTTCCAAAAGGACTTTATTCTATGAGGTATGATAAAGGACAAGGTGTTAAGGAGGACATTCTTAAGATGATCCATTACCAAACTAAGTTGAAATCCATTGATATCATTTTTCCTTTTGCTTGTATTGTTCACCAACCCTTAAACACCTTTCCACTTGAATTTGGCATGATTGTAAACACTTATCCCTCCTAAGACGAAGCTTGGAAAGTCAATGAACAAATTACCTTTTGTGTTATTGAGGAAGAAAAACTTAAAGAGGGAGATTCTCAAAATGTTATCTTTGTTACTAAACCTAACAATAAAAAGGAAAGAACCAAACCTAAATCCAATGCTCTTAAATCTATTTAGAACAACAAAAAGAAAAGTAGATATAGCATCCCAGGATTAGAAATGCCTTTTAGGCTAGAAATTTGGGGTTAGATGAAGATTTAGCAATAGATTGGGAGTTAGAAGAGTTTAGGGGTAAGATAGTAAGTTTCCAAAGTTAGTGTGGCTTGCGCATGATTCTCTTTGGGAGGTTTCTTTCATGCGAACCATGGAAAATGAAGTTTCTTCATTTTTTCTTGTGCACGACCGTGCATCATTTGATGCACTCCCGTTCATGCTTGTAGGAGGAGAGAGATGATGAGTTTATAAGTTTTCTCACCCGTCCTTATCCTTTTCAACCAAGGTTTCCTTTTGTTGTAAGACACCTCAGAAGCGTATTACTGTTCATTACTTAATTAAAATAATAATAATAAATAAAGAAAATATGGTCAATAATACCCGACCGAAATGCTTAACTGAACTAACATATTACAGCGGAAGACTAGTAGCACAATGTATAAATACATATATACATGCCCAATTAAAACTTTCATACTAAAATATTCGCGGAAAATAAATATGTGCATACAAATAAAGCTGAACAAAATGGATCCCAGACGGCAGCCATCTCCTCCTCCCAGCTCCCCACAACTCACCTGCAAAAGAAAGGAAAGTAGGGAGTGAGTGATAAAATCACCCAGTAAGCACTTCATATCCACTGACCCTAAACCAACCCTTCTCGAAGGATTCCACAACACCCCACACAAAACAAACTCCAACTGGCAACAATTCTGACAAACACACCTTCGCTGACCGGATACTACCTCATACCCAGTCGTAAAATACGTATATGAGTATACGTAAACAATCGAGAGTGAAGAGTAATCCGAACCGGACACTCGACCCACCAAACTTTGCTACGGATACTCATAATTGCACTGATCTGAACTGATACTGAACTGATGTAGAACTGATACCGATCTGAAACTGATACTGAACTGATGTAGAACTGATACCGATCTGAAACTGATACTGAACTGAAGCTTACGTGGCTTATCGTGTACTGTTCAATTACTGTTATTTACTGTCTTATCATTCGTTGAATGATATGCTGATGTGTCATATAACAATGACATGCTATGCAATAAGCTGAAAACATAGCTAGGCCTGGGCCTGCATACTGAAAATAGTTCCCTGAAAACTGTTCATGAAAACTAAGCTGTTGGATCCTGGGATCCCATAACTGAAAATTATGCAAAAGCTTTATCTGAAAGCTATGCAGAAAACTGTGTACCCTGGGGTACCTGATATGCTGAAAACTGTGCTGCGCAGACTGATGAATACAGGGATTCGGCACCTTGGCCATGTGAGTTTCCTCTGCAAACACGTGCCACAAACTGTATGGCCCACGTGATGCCATCAGGCCTTGGCCTGGAAACTGAACTGAGCGCCTCGCGCTATAAACTCATCTGATCCTCGGACCAGGAAAACATAAACTGAAAGCTGAGCAACCGGGCACATGCCAATACATAGGGCTAGTAATGAGTATATAACTCCTGGTGACACGGGTGCTGAAACTCACAAGTGCCCCCTCGTATTCACCTCTGGAATCGGTGTTTTTCAACTGAAAACATGAATTCGGATCCTCGGATCCCTTTCTGAAACACTGGATGGCATGCCATGCTATGCATATGCATATGATGCATCATGAAGTCTTAATTGAGCTCAAATTATTGTTTACTATCCATGGATAGGGTTTATTGTGCAAATTTCACAAATTAAAGCTTATTCTCAATTTTCTACCTGACGCACGGGCGTGCGTGATCGCGCGCACGGGCGTGCATGAACGTGCACGGGACCGTGACCCTGGTCGTGCGCTGGTCGTGCGAAGTTCTGGAATTTCAAAGCATTTCCTCACATTTCACTGGGTGCACGGGCGTGCATGAACTATGCACGGTCGTGACCCCTCAAATTAGGTCACGCACGGGCACGTAAACACGGCCGTGACCATGCAGAATACGCAGTGTACGCGGGCGTGCCCCTCGGGTGCACGGGCGTGCGTCCTGCTCTGCACCTCCATGACCACTCGGAATCAACACGATTCCGGTCACAAACACAACCCAAACTCAAATCAAGCATAAATCACATGCCAAACACTTCAAATAACCATGAATACTCTTCCAGCCACTCCAAGCCTCCAGCCAAACATCCAACTCAACACAAACATATAAAAGCATACTTTCTCACACATGAGCATAATCACATACATAAATCATCATCCCAATCGTCTCAAATTGTCATCAACACACAAAGAGAATGTCACAAGCATGCTGGGAACGACTTTCATGCCTCAAACAAGCAACCAACCCAACCAAAATCGCAAGGGAAAGAGGAAAGAAGTGCCTACCTCTTGACATGCTTTCTCTCTCAAGAAGATCACGAATCAAGCTTGCTTTGAAGATCTTGGAAGCTGCTCTCCACTTCTAGGGCGTGAATCCTCTGAAAATCAAAGCCAAACTTTGGGTGAAAATGAGTTTGGAAACGGCTAAGCTCGACTTAAACTCAAGACAGCTGGAAAAATGCTCATGCACGGGCGTGCATCTACCACGCACGGTCGTGCATCCCGGAAAAATTACAAAAATGCCATTTTCCCGCGCTCGCATGCAAATCCTCTCAAACGGATCCATGCACAAGCCCTCAAACTCAACAAAACCCACAATTTCACCCCAAAACTCTCTCACAACCCTAGAAATCTCAGAAATCTCAAACTGAACCCAGATTAGGAAGCCGAAAAGACCAAACTAACCCTGGGATGTTACAATCTCTCCCTCTTATAAGAATTCCGTCCTCGGAATTACCTGAAAAGCTCGGGATACTGATCTCTGATCTCAGATTCCATTTCCCATGTGGACTCTTCCACATTCTGATTTCTCCACAGAACTCTGACCAAAGGAATCTCTTTATTTCTCAGTACTTTAACTCTGCGGTCTATGATCTGAACAGGCATCTCCTGATAACTCAGATCCTCTGCCAATTCCAACTCTGGAAGCTCAAGCACATGAGAAGGATTTCTGATGTACTTTCTCAACTGAGACACATGAAAGACATCATGGAATCTGTCCATACTGGCCGGTAACGCTAATCTGTACGCAACTGAGCCAACTCTCTCCAGGATCTCATAAGGTCCAATGAACCTCGGGGCCAACTTCCCCTTCTTGCCAAATCTTAACACGTGACGGTAAGGAGCGACTTTCAGGAATACGAAATCCCCGACCTCAAACTCTAACTCCTTACGCCTCACATTCGCATAACTCTTTTGGCGATCCTGGGCCTGTTTTATCCTCTGCCTGATTACCCTGATCTGCTCGATCATCTGCTGAGTCATCTCTGGACCCACTGCTGTTGATACTGAGTCTCTCTCCCCAATCTCATCCCAATGCAAGGGAGATCTGCACTTCCTACCATAGAGTGCCTCGAATGGAGCCATCTGAATAGTTGATTGATAACTATTATTATACGCGAACTCCATCAATGGCAACAAGTCAACCCAACTCGTCTGGAAGTCTAAACAACAAGCTCTGAGCATATCTTCCAGAATCTGGTTCACCCTCTCTGTCTGACCATCTGACTGAGGATGATACGCTGAACTGAAATGCAAACGAGTCCCAAGTGCTCTCTGCAAACTCCT